>BFEA01001154.1:135894-154266 GCA_003427395.1 Chara braunii
AAAAAAAAAAAAAAAAAAAAAAAAAAAAAAAAAAAAATCGATCAGATTTTATTGCTCCACTGCATTGGTGAATACTCGAGGTACAGCCCTCAGCGATCCCCTGACATTCCTCTTTCTCATTATGTGAAGACTAATTGAGTCGCTGCTCACAACAGAAAAGGGGGGTATGGCTGAGAATCTTCTCATACACTAGCGAAGGAGCAACATTCCTTTTGGTTCATTTGGAGGGAAACCCAGCCCGCATCGAGCAAGAGCGAACTGCATGGAAGTGTACCCATCCCTATTACCAGGCCATTGATACACCCAAGTGGGTAGCTCTCGAGGAAGACCTTGGGTGGAGGGGACATGAACGGGTCTACATGTGCATCCAAATTCATGTCATATTAATTTGTTTACTGTAGACAACGCACGGACCTGGCCAGCACCTTGTGTAATCATGGAGTATACGAAGCTTACCAAACACCGGGGAAGAGTGAGAGAGACAGGACAGCGAGAGTGACAGAGAGAGAACAACGAGAGTGAGAGAGAGAGAACAGTGAGAGTGAGACAGAGAGAACAGCAGGAGGGAGAGAGAGAGAGCAGCGACAGAGAGTGAGGGAGAACAGCGCGAGCGAGAGAGAGAGAACAACAAGATTGATAGAGAGAGAACAGCGGCAGAGAGTGAGAGAGAACAGCGAGAGAGAGAGAACAGAGAGAGAGAGAGAAAGAGAACCTGGGGGGGCACATCCAAGGTTGACTCCAGAAACTCGCTTTTGCGCCCGCAGCTGATTTGCCAGTTGACTGTTGAAGCTCACTGTTGCGTGAACTCGCTGAACTGTCGATTTGTTGTTGAAACTCACACTTGCTTGAACTTGCTGAGCTACTGGCCAGCTATTGAAACTCACTGTTGCGTGAACTCGCTGAACTGTCGATTGGCTGTTGAAACTCACACTTGCTTGAACTTGCTGAGTTACTAGCCAGCTATTGAAACTCACTGTTGCGTGAACTCGCTAAACTGTTGATTAGCTGTTGAACCAGTCGCTTGTTGAAACTTTCGGTTGTGTGAACTTGTGGTATTACCAGTTGATCGTTGAAACCCCTTGCTGTGCGAAGTTGTTAAATTACAAAAAGAAAGAAAAARAAAATTGGAAGCGTGACAGGATGCCGCAAGTTTCAATTCCTGATGGTCGCCGAAGACCTTGGAAGAGGGCGAGGCGAGTGACAGACCCCGTTGCCCTTGGTTTCGGCGAACGGTAGGCGCCCCTCCCCGGGTTTCCTTACAATTTTGGCGCCGTTGCCGGGGAGGGGAGCAGCACCCCCAAGGCCGCGGCCTTCCCCAATTAACGGGGGTGCGCGGGCTGATTAGTCCATGCACTAATTAGTTCGTTTTCTTGATTAGCTCTGTTTTTTATTTTATTTTTTTTATTTTATTATTTTTGTTTTCCCGCGGATTTCACGCGAAGAATGCGGAGACCAAATTTCGTCCTCTCGAGGAGGCGAACGTTAGGAGACGTATCTTGCTGAAATCTAACGGTCAGTTTTCTTTTTTAATTTTTGCGGAAAATTGGTTCATTATTTTGGAATAACCCCTTGGACCAAATTTCTTTAGTTTATTTTTCCTGTCGTTTTGATACCTTGGACGGGGCAAACGGAGGTAGTTACAGGCAAGAACAGTATGTAACAGCTAAGAAAAAGAGATAAAACAAAAATTAAAAATATAATTTCTTTTGAATTTCGTGTAAAATATTGTGAAAGGGATTAAGAAAAAGTGATTCGTCAAGCTTATCGCAGATTTCGAGTGAAGTTAATTAAATTTTTTTGGAAAGGAATGAGTTTTGGAGGTGAGCGTACGGTTGCGCAAGAAGCTCCCAAAACTCTAGTTAGTTAAACCCTAATTAGGGGAAACCCTACTTAGGGGAAGGCTTATTCGTTTTTTTTTTTTAGTTGGATAACAACCTTGAAGAAGAAGAATAATATATGTGAAATATTTTGCATTTTGTATTTTTAGGCATTTTTCCTTTTTGTATAATTGACTTAAAGAAAATACTAAAAATAGGTGAAAAAAATTAATTAAAATTTATTTTATTTTCTAAAAATTCTGATGTCTTTCTTTCGGGTTGTTGAGCTAGGGGCGGAAGCTCCAAACCCCATCCCCACGGGGGGGAGAAAAAATGCTGCACAATTTCCGGGAAAAATTGTAAAATATTTCGAATTAATTAGGAAATAATTAGACAAAATACTCAAAAATTGGTTAAAAATTAAAATTTTCTTTGATATTTTTTCCCCTTTTGCTATACTCCTTCGGCGGCTATTTTGAGGCCTTCGGCCACACCCCATCCCTATTGGGGAAGGCGAAGTGCTGCAAAAATTTTCGAGGACCTCTTGAGGTCGAGCGATTCTGCCTAAAAACATGTATAAGGGATATAAGTGTATGTAAAATAAGAAAGGAGGGTGTATCGTATGTAAAGGTAATTATTGTAAATTAATTAGAGACAAATACAGAAAAATATTGGCGGAAAGAGAAACGCATTTGCCGCGCTACTCTCTAGCGGAGCTTTGCATGCCGCTAGGCAGTAGTCGAGGGCCAGTGGGTTTCTAGAAGATAAAAGTAATTTTTATTTATTTAAATTCATTAAAATTTCCTAAAAATATTAAAATGGCTTAGAAAAAAAAATAAAGGGAAGAAGGTCATGGCCTTCTAATTTTGTTTCGTAGATAGGGAGGACATTTGTACTCCTGAGGGGTGACCGGAGCAGTCGGAGGCAGCGTTCCCTCGAGCAGAGCACACGCCTTCTATTCGAGGGAACTCGACTATAGGGCCTGTTGCCTTGTTTAGAGCCGGGACTCCGCCCTGTGGCACCATAGGGGACCCTTGGATAGTTAGGAGATAGATTGACAGCGTGATATCGGGGCTCCCAACGAAGGGAGACGAAACACTGCCGAAATTCAACAAGCCTTCTTCTATCATCTTTCACCCTCTCTGCCCATCCCTCCTGGTACGTTCTCTCTGGTCGCCAGTTGGATGTGGCCGCGAGCGCAAGTAAAGGTTTATGAGGCCGCCATCGACTGGGATTGGAGCCTCCTCAACTCATAGAAGGGGATCTAGTAGAGCTCACGATCCCCGGGCGCAACGTTCGACACATTGACGGCCAGTTTGCGTGGAAGTCCATAATCTTGTCCGAGGACGTGTGGCTTTGGACGCACAGAGAGCACCGGCCTGGGCAAGGAGTGGGCGTAGTGAGAGCCTACTTGTACTTAGGACCGGGCGCCGTCAAGGAGGCCGTGGTAGGGCTCGCGACGACAGGGACTAGTGGCGCGGTTAGCAGGGCGTTACGCTACCTGAAGGACGAGGTAGCTGCCTTCCGAGCGGAGGACTTGGGCGACCCGTTGACCCTATTTCACGGACGCCCTCCTCTAGATATCACAGGCGAGCTGGTGGTAGCGCAGGTAGGGTTTTTCTCGTACAGTGTTAGGAGTCTGCGGGCGATAGTTCCGACGTTCGTAGTAGAGAGTGTCTTTGGAGGTATAGGCGGAGTGGTTGAGACATACCTAGCCTATCAGGATCTCAAAATCCTGGCGAGAAGGCCTGTCGACTTCGACTACATCTATTATTCGCTCGCGACCGGTGGGCTTCGTTGGGGCGACGAGAGGGTTCAGCTTATAGAGCTGATCCGTTCGATAGACGACGAGTGGCCCTAGTCCCCGTGCGTTTGGGATTGGCTAGACTGTGAGCTCCGAGCAGGCCCCGAGTACGTGACCTGCATCGGGCGGCTCTTCTCAGACGACTGGGGGAGCTGGTGGAGTGAGGACGCCGGGCGACCTCTGATATACGGCCATCAGTTGGCGGAGTACTACCAGGCTATAGGACAGGAGCGAGAGGACGACGAGGACGCCTGGGAGCCAGACTGGGTCGACCCGGGAAGTGAGGTTGATGAGGAGGAAATTGACGTTACGGACGCCCATTTTCCCAGGATAGGAGTAGCAGTCCGGGCGTAGGAGGTAGAGGAGCACATTGGGACGACGGTTGAGTGAGCTTAGCTACTGATATCGGCGGATAGTGGAGAGCGGATCGATGATAGAGCAGGTCAGTGGAGTAGAGCTTCAGATCAACGACGCCAGATGGCCTAGGTCTCCGGAGACAGTAGCGCCAGGCCGGGTGGCGCTAGATCTGCCGGCCAGAGGGGTTTCCGCGGATGCGATAGAGAGTCGATGGTCTTCTACGGTGTTGGGGCCAGACGTGCACTTGTGGATGTATGTCATCGAGACGTTTGAGCTAGACAGTCAGAGGTGGCGACGACCAGGCACGACTAGTATAGAGGTAGTGGGCCACATTTACTACTCGCGGGAGGTGCTAGCCACAGTCTATTTCCACGACATTGTGCACGATCATTGGCGAGAGGAGCAGAGCGCGAGGAGGATTTTACTGGCCCAAGCAGACTCCGCGCGGGGCGAGGTAGAGCGGCTGCACGAGGGTGTTCAGGGAGTGACAACGACCTTGAGGATTGAAGGACACTTCCCATATCCTAGCAATCGACTGCGAGTGACACTTTTGTGCTTCGTGGCGAAGGAGCTTTGGGGACTTAGACGTTTGGGTGAGATCTACTTTGCGGCTCTTAACTTGGACGGCCTCTGCCGGGGGTACACTGACAGGGATTGGGAGTTGTACGCGCAGTTTGTAGCAGGGCCGCTTGTAGGCGAGCGAGGGCTCCAGTTGATCGAGTTCCTGCGGGCCATTGTACCTACCGGGAGCCCCGACCTGTATTCTCTGTACCAGCCCCTAGCCTTCTGGACGACGCTATAGAGAGAGGCTCGGAGGCCTACTGATCATTTAGCTGGAGTGGGACAGCTGTTAGCCGACACTCGTGAGGAGAGGCCGGGCCATCTCATCTCGACCGGCGAGGTTGAGGAGTATTACCAGCAGGTATATCCAAAAGCTGACGATCTTGCGTGGTACGCCGAGGATCGGGATTGGGAGGACTTCGATGACGGGTGACCAGGAGGACGGTTGGGGACATCACCTACAGGCCGAGGGACAGGAGGATATCCCATGGGGTCGGAGGCTAGATGAGGACACAGATGAGGATATGCCAGATGCGTGAGACGACTCGAGGCAGGACATATCCGAGTGAGGTTTAGAGAAGGGAGTAGCGGAGAGTATGGCAGACCGGGATATGATGAGGGTGACTCTTTCCCTGCGGCGAGATAGGACGGGTGGCTGGGAAGGAGAGGCGTTAGAGATTGTTGAGCGACAGATCGGACTCATGATGGAACATGCCCTGGAGATACGGAGGAGTATGAGATAAGCCGAGTTTACTATCTACTTCCATGGAGTAGACGAGCGAGCGCACAACACCTACTTGGCCATACTGGACCTGAGTGCGAGAGTTGTCTGAGGGGTTAGCAACGTCGAGAGATAGGGTGCATCGGAGGGAGTAGAGTGATGCTGACTGAGAGTCGGAAAGGAGATGAGGAGTGACTCAGTGGCCTGGTAATCTTATGTTCTCTCACGAGAGTCCGACTCGTGAAGTGTGAGGAAGCTTGTGGGACCTAGAGAGACGACGGTTGGATACGACATTCCACTTCCTGTGGCGTTAGAAGGGGCAGGGCGTATTCCGATACGATACTTGGGAACGTGGCTCGCGGAGGGGCTCTTCCTTTGGACAGTGATACTATGAGACGAACGACCCGAGAAGACTCATGATCTAGAAGGGGTCGGACATCTGATAGCGGATAGAGCACACGATTTAGAGATAGGACTGACGCTCGCAGGGGCGAGAAGGAGTTGGTGGAGAAGCGAGTCATTGGCCAGAGTGATCGTTAATCAGCAACTGGCAAGACTCTCTGGAGGGAGGACGCGTTGGAGCCGCTTGGTATACGGTCCACCACATCCGACCCTCCACCCGAGAGAGGATTGGCGATTYGGACTTCCTGCCTTCGTGATAGGGCAGACCTATGGGAGCGTACAACGTTTGAGTAGAGCAGTGGACCACWCACTTTACGCGCTCTGGGAGGGCTTAGCGCCCCGTTTCMGAGAAGTATACTACGYCATTTGTGTGAGGTGGGGACCGCCCAGTAGAGAGACGCTTGACGACATCATAAACGTTACTAATTGGGTGGACTGTCTGAGCCCAGTCGATCTGATTAGGTAYTRCAGGAGATGGGCGGAGATCGATTACATGRGGCTGGAGGATGTGAGGTTTCTCTTCGAGGYCGMAGSTTAGGGAATGCCGGGGAGAGCGGCCACAGTGATGYGTGTTGGAGAGCAACTGSTGAGCACCGGGTACACTGTGACGGTACTACTCCGAGYATACATAGATGGGGACTTGACARYGAGGGAGTGCAGACAACGAGCCAGGGATTTGATACACGAGCATARAGCTGATGTACTGGCGCGGGTRACCTTCCAGACCTCGATTTCCTATGAGGTGATGATATKRTCACATGGCTATATGCGTGCGGARCACTTCCATGACGAGACGGTAGAGGAGGCTAGAGCAAGAGTGAGAGGATGAGCTGGAAAAATATGAAGACTGAGAATGGAAGAGGAGAGTGATGCAGTCGGAAGAGTGAGAGAGCGCATTAAAAAACTGCTTTTGAACCAGGTAAAGGAGTTTGGGAACAAGTTAAGGGAGATCTGGCCGTGCCAAGATGAGAGCAAGTTGTGTGGGGCTAAGCTCGTGATGAGAGAGTTGAAGAGTCAGTTTAGGGAGGAAAGAGAGTTATCCAGGCATGGAGATCAGACTTTCTGGAGAGGGTAAAGGCTAGAAGCGTATCACGCGAAGAAACTAGTAAGAGGTCTGCAGAGGGCGTGACAACGGAGGACGAGGTAACCCAGGGAGGTAGCGACAGGACATGAGCGGGACTGCACTACACACGACGGATCGGTGCTCATTGCATGTGGTAGGGAGATTGGACGGACCATTGGTGTTGGTGATCGTAGGGCTCCAGCTCCATACTAGACTGTGCATAGTTGAGGAGGCAGAGTGTGACCGCCGTGCCGTGCGTGAGGCCAGGGGGACAGGACTTTGGATTGGAATAGAAGGAGGACGGAGGATAAAATACGTACTCCGAGTAACACCTTTTGAAGGACGGTCGCGGATAAGGGCATGGTACGAGACGACCAGAGAGGCTGAGAGGTTGAAGATAAGCGAAGCCAGGAAAGCTGGAAAGTTAGTGAGAGTTGTAACAGACGGTGCCATACTCAGGGTGCTGGCCGCTCACGATCGGTACTGGAAGGAGTCGATAAAGACTTTAGAGGCCATAGAATATGGTGGAGATGAGGATGACTTTGAGACATTCTATGACATTTTGGAGTTGTCGGCAATGAGGTTACTAGTAGCTATAGCACTGACTTACCTCATGCACTAGACAGATGATCTCATAGCTGTTTGGGAGTTGAAGGAGGAGAAATAGAGGTTGGAAGCTCTTGGAAAGAAAGTACAGGTCAGAAAGGTCGGCAAGCGACTTTAGATGGCAGTAGGAGGAGAGCTTCCACCTTCAACACGCTACCCGATTCAGGACGGGCTAGGAGAGCTAGGAAGGAGGGCGGAGTTAGACGCTCGGAGGCCCTTGAGGGGTTTTGATCAGGAGACATAGGCTAAGCTAGGGACTGCGATCTGCCGCAGGTGTAGAGATCTTGTCACTGGTATACTGCAGATCCGGAGAGGCGCAACCTTGTTGGCCGGTCCCGAAGTGGAGGTCTACCTAGACACAGGGATTATTGGGATAGAGGGAGAGCACGAGATCCGCGACCGGAACCGAGTACTGGTGGCAGTGATCAGGGCAGTCGAGAGGTAGGGTTGGTGACGAGCGTGAACCGTGACAAGAAAACTGGTCTGGGCTGCGAGTTCTGAAACTGGTCCGGGCTGCGAGTTCTGAAACCGGTCCGGGCTGCGAGTTCCGTCATAGATCCGGGCTGCAGCAACTGTAATAAGTCCAGGCTGTAACACCCGGTGAGAGTGCCTGGCTGCGTCTTCTGGTGGCCTAGAGAACCAGATACGATGGGGCGACAACCGACCATGGACGAGACAGGAGAGGAGTACAAAACATCGCCCGACCGAGCTCTGAGGGATCTGAAGGAACGAATTAGGCGGGACACACCGCTGAGATGGGCTGACCAAACCAATGACGGAGAGCCCGACGTAATGGGCGAGCCGGTCGTGACGAAGCCGCAGGAGGCACTGAAGACGGGAACCTCGAGCAGTCGACGAGAAGCGACGAGATGACGCTCCCCCGAGTATGAGCGAAGGGAGACCATGGCGGATAGGCACAGAGACGACTGGCGGGAGAGTTCGAGGGATTCCTATTGGAGGGACAGAGATAGAGACCGAGCGCCGCCCAGGCGAGTCTTCGACCCTCAGACAGGGGAGTCGCATCCGGTCCCTTACGAGAGCAAGGACCGTTATATTATTACGCACAAGGCCTATGAGCCACCTACTTTTAGGGGTTATGGCATCACAGAATATCTGGAGAAGTGGGAGCTTCATGCAAGTCGGAGTCAATGGTCGAAGGAAGAGATTATAGAGAACTTCCTATTTAATGTGGACCCAAGCCTCGACAAGGAAGTTAAGGAAACCCGACCCAAGGATGGGAAATGAACTACGTACAAAAAGAATCTCGTAGAGCTTTACAAGTTGGAGGATAACAAGTACTCCATCAAGGACCTTGAAACGATGACTCAAGATGAGGATGAGAGCATACGGGCCTTTGGGATGCGCTTCCAGAAGATCTCCGACGTGCTGATCAAGATGGGGAAGATCTCAGAGGTCGAACGCTGTACTATCTTCATCGGACACCTGTCCAAAGATAGACAAAAGAGTATACTTAGAGATCTTCCGCGCGACAAGCTTAACTTCCCAGAAGTCCTAAAGCTTGCGATAAGGGCAGAAGCAAACGACTACAAGGACTTAGTGTGGAGAGGGATGAGGAGACGTGATTTCTCTCTCTACAAGGAGTATGCCACGGATAGATGCCCTGATTTCAAGGAYCACCCTTGGTCGGAGAAGAGTGAAGYCGTGGCCGAGGAAGTGAAGGAGATAAGGGACATGGTAAAGGGATTGACAAGACASGTTACCGAGATTGTGACAAGCACAGGAGCCACGACTTACCGGGACAAACCCGGAGGGCTCTATTCACTTCGCTGGGATCGGAGGAACACCGATTCCTGGAGGAGTGTCGAGGAYAGAAATCCTCGCACGCTGACTGATTATCGTACGAGGGAAAGAGAGAGAGACGATGAGCCATGGCGACATAGGGATGACGAGATAGACYTGGACCACAGAGCTCGCGAGACRTATGGGCGAGCTAGGAGGCTGGATGATTACTCGCGTAGCCCTCRTTATGAGGCCGATCGGGGTAGAGGCGACTCTAGAGGCCGGTGGAAGTCAGATCAGGGCCGACGAGATGGATACAGGGACYGCAGATATGAGAGATCAGACCGAGATGGATATAGGGACGGAAGATATGAGAGGACGGATCGAGATGGCTACGGAGGTGGCGGATATGAGAGAGGAGGTCAAGACGTGGACCGACAAGACGACTCGCGTGGACGGTATGACCACGGGGGATACGCGAGAAAGTGGCGCGACGATTCGCGAGGGTGGTACAACCGAGGAGATCGGCGCGATGAGACACGCGGGCGATACGATGCTGGGGACCGCCGAAACGATTCACGGGGACGATATGAGTCAAGAGGATCAGGGGGAGACCGCCCCAACGATTCGCGCGGTCGGAATGAGAGAGGGGGATATGGCGCCTCATCAGAGCCGTATCCCAAGTCGCATGGCCCCAGAGCAGCGAGAGGTACGACCTCCAGAGGCACGGGCGACAGGCAACCCACCCCTAGGAACTCTTGCGTCTACTGTAGAGGGGATGATCACATCAAGAGAGATTACCCGGACTTCAAACGGGCAATAGATGAGGGGTTTGTCGTGCTTGACGACCACAAGTACGTCAAATGGGCAGATGATCTGGGAGATGTATCGATATTCCCTTCGATGAAGGAGAATGTCGAAGCAAGGAGAGTAAAGCCGAGTAAAGGAAAGGAACCGGTCAGGAGTCAGAGCATCAAGATAACTTCTGAGGGGGATATGGCGACCACACCCATAAGGGTGGCAGCCACCAAGTCTGCGAGAGGATCTACATCGAAGAAGACTGACACGGGTTATGTGATGGCAGAGAAGGACGGCAGCCAGCGGATCGATGGAGAGGAGGTTATTCTTTCACCGCGAAAGCGGGGAGTAAAGAAGTTCTTGATGAAGAGTTTGCTGGATAAGATTGACATTGTCGAGCCACTGAGACGAGCCCTTCGGCAGCCCATGTTGTGCTCTATTCTGGAGTACCTGGAGGCATCGAAGCGAGCTTGCGATGGGTTACAGATGATCACACGAAAGACTCGCATACCTCTATCAGAGGAGGCTCAGGGGGGCCCTAAGGCGGAAGCTCCTACCGTAGCAGTAACGGGGGGGACTGCCAGAGCGGATCGCATGGCGACAGTCCTTCTTGATGGGATGGAAGGTGTGCCACCAGACAAGTTTTACATACTTGGTAGTGGGGTCGTGGAGACGATCATAAACGATGGAGCGGTACTAGATGCTATGATCGATAACGACAATGAGGCTGTCATTATAGAGGAGGATCTGGCAGTACAGGTTGGACTGGACCTCGATTGGTCATACTTATTCGAGATAGAGACTGCTGATGGGAGAAAGCAACAGAGCACTGGGGTTTGTCACAAGGCAGCCATAGAGGTCCAAGGGGTACGAGTGACCCTGCCTGTCTTTGCAGTCAAGAACTGCAGCTCCGATCTGCTCTTGGGACGAACGTGGTTGAGCCACGTGCATGCGGTGACGATAGAACGACCGGATAGAAGTCAAACGTTGTCCATTAAGAAGCTAGATGGGACGCGGGTTATGATTGAGACGGTGGAGCCTCGGGACCCAAGGAACAGAGCAACTCTCGCGGTGGGAGCAAGACCCAGTGATCAGATTAAGTCATTACCTATCTCTGGCCTCGCAGTGCGATTTCGCGAGAAGAAGTATGGACCACTGCTCACAGAGGAAGAAGGTCGGATCGTGGAAGTGGAAGATTTAGGGGGTCGGCTGATAGTGGACGGCAATTCGTACCCAAAGGAGACAGATGAGGAATTTGGCGGGGTGGTATCTGTGTCTTTTTTAAGGGCATGGCCCCCTATGGGGGGCTACCCAAGCGACACTAGCGAGTAGCTCAAAAAGTTAAGCCAGCGGCAGTGGGCCGCGAGCGATCTCCACTGGAAGGGATATCGGAAGAAAAAATCGCAAAAGAAATCAAAGAAAGAAAGAAAAAGGAGCCACAACGCCTAACAGAAGAGAGGATAGCAGGGATGGACATCGGAGATGGAAATCTGACCGCACAGGAGCAAGAACGTGTGATAGAAATTTTGAAGACATGTGATAAGGCAATAGCTTTCAGCGACGCGGAGCACGGTAGAGTTGACCCTCGATACGCTAAGCCAGCGAGGATTTACATGATTCCACATGTTCCTTAGAATGACGCAGGATGGAAATACGCCCAGAAGGAGAAGGAAGAAGTTATCGCTTTCCTGAAAGAAAATATGGTTTTCCATGTAGCGGAGCCGTCTGATAGCGCTTATGCTAATCGATGGTTCTTCCTACAAAAGCCGAATGGCAAGATCCGATGGATCCAGGATCTTCAGAAGATCAACGCGGTGACGATACGAGACGTGGGCTCTGTGCCGCACGCCGATTTACTAGCAGAAGGCGCCGCAGGCAGGTCAATTTATTCGGTCTGTGATCTGTTATCAGGCTATGATGAGGTACCGCTTGATCCTAGGGACAGGCACCTCACGGCTATGCATACGCCATTGGAACTGATACAGATGATGGTTGTCCCTATGGGATGGACTAATGGGGTAGCTGTTTTTCAAAGAGCCATGGTAGCCGTCCTCAAGGACTTCATCCCTGATAAGGTTGAGGTTTCTCTGGATGACTTTCCTATAAAAGGGCAAGTAAACAAGGATGAGACAGAGGTTATACCAGGAGTTAGAAGATTCGTCGAGCAACACCTAACAGATATTTGCGCGGTACTTGAGCAGCTGGACGATGCGAATTTAACGGTCAGCGGAAGTCGATGGGCCGTCTCGACTATTAAGATCTTGGGCTTTATTTGTGACTCGAGAGCATGCCAAGCAGATCCGACGAAGCTAGACAAACTCCTGGACTGACCGTCACCGTTACATGGTCCAACCGAGGTCTGACAGTTTTTGGGGGTGGTCAGATACTGGCGTATATTCATACGAGGGTATGCGGAGAAGGCTGAGCCATTGAGGTTACTCCTTCGAAAGACTCAGAAATTTTGTTGGGGTTCCTCGCAAGAAACGGCTATGCAAGACCTTAAAGACGAATTTAAGGAGGGAGGACGCGTACTGGGCGTGCCATTCTTTGACGATGAGACCGAGAGACCTTTCATAGTGTCCACGGATGTGGGACCTTGTTCGGTTGGTAGGTTGCTGTCTCAGATGGACGCTGGAGGGAAGGAAAGACCGTTAGGATTTGAGAGTAGAACACTTAATACAACTGAGCGTAACTAAAGTCAATTCAAGAAGGAAGTGTTAGCTGTTCTGCGGTGTCTAGACACGTTCAGACACAATATCTATGGGCGACGGTTCATCTTGAGAGTAGACCCCACCGCGGTTGCCTCTGTCCTCCAGAAGGACTTTAGTCTGACGAACCTGACCATCGCCCGATGGTTAATACGGATTCGGCTATATGATTACACGGTTGAGAGGATATCAAGCACTAAAAATGTCGTGGCAGATGGACTTTCGCGCATCCCTCTCGAGGCCGAGCGCCCGATAGTAGCTGGAGCCCTGACTATGGCGGAGCCAGGACGCACCGAGGGATTTCTGGTTCACCTTAACGAGGGCAAATACCGAATGATCGGGCTACATTTGTCAGGAGAGGAGAGTCAAGAATCAGATATCCGGAGACAAGCGGCGTAGTACTGCCTTAGAGCTGCCCATCTGTTTCGAAGGCCGGTCGGCTCGGGGATGCGCTTACGAGTAGTCTGTGACCCTGAGGAGAGAAACAATAGTGTGGAGCTTCACGACGGGGTAGTCGGAGGACACAGGGGAGTCACAGGAACCTACGAAAAGGTACGCAGGTTGTACTGGTGGGAAAGACAGTATAAGGACGTCGAGAGGTACTGTATGACCTTTGAAGAGTGCCTGAAGAGAGCTCTTGTGAAATACAAAGAGCCACTTCATCCATCCTATCCGACCAGACCAGGAGAGAATGTACACATCGATCTGGTGAAAATGCCGAAAGGGGTAAGCAATATGAACTACGTCGTGAACATACGAGACGATTTCACTGGGTTCGTGGACGGTAGACCTATAAGGAGTAAGGCGGCAAAGGAAGTGAACAACTTTGTCCTAGAGTACTTATCTAGGTATGGTTGTGTCAGCAAGATAGTGATGGACAGAGGGGCGGAATTCCTAGCCGACGAGGTTCAAAGCGTTTTCCAGAGAGCTGGGGCGAGAGTTTCGATAGCCACTCCCTACCACCCACAGTCGAACTCCCCAGTAGAGAGGGGACACCAGACTCTGATAGCGTCACTATCCAAGTGGTGCAAGGGTAAGGACAGTGATTGGCCACGATATTTTCGATATGCGATATGGGCGGACAACGTCACGGTCCGGGCTAGCACTGGGTACCCACCCTACACCTTGTGGTTTGGGCGACATTGTCCGCTCCCCATAGAGTTTCACATCGACAGCTGGACGACCATTGACTGGGCGGAGGAGATGTCCCGAGAGGAACTCATAGCTGCCTGAACAAGACAGATAGCCTGCGGTTTGGAAGACAACCTTATGACAGCGGCAGATCGTCTGGCACTGGAAAGGGACAAAGGTAAAGAGAGATGGGATAAGAACGTGCGGATCAGAAAGGAGAGGGTGAGCATAGGAGATATGATCCTTCTCTACGACGCAGCACTGGAGAGGACCTGGACCGGAAAACTCGCAAACAGATGGATGGGACCTTATAGAGTGGTTGAGGCACTCGACAGGGGTGCATATATGATAGCGGAATTAGACGGATCCAAGTGAAAGGACCCAATGGCAGGTGCTAGGTTAAAGCTGTTTAGACCCATGCCTGCACCCACCTTATGGCGGACAGGCCCGAAAGGGAAAGAGAAGACCAAAATGGAGGATGAAGCCCCCTTGAGGCGATATGAGGCGGGAGAGAGTTCCAAGAAGAGGAAAAGGGTGGACAAAAGAAAGGTCAAGGGTTGGCGATGGGAGATAGTAAGAAGTGGTTATTCGTGCTCAGGAGAGCCAGACGGAGAGTTCGTATTAGACAAGCTGACGAGCCGGCACCTATCACGGGCCGACCTCAGAAGAGAGGGAGAATCCTTTCCAGGCCAAATTTATGAAGAAAAAGGGGAGTCAAGAAGCGACTTCTTAGTCCCAAAACTCGTTACGAACTGAAACATAAGACAATTAAACGTCGACGCGGGCGTCCATTACGGGCAATCACCCTGAAGCTCGTCCGCTTCATTTGACGTAAGTGGATAGGGCTCAACGGGGGCATCGAGAATTGGTCCGGGCTAACTGTCAGGCGGCCACAAGCAGTGCGCCGCCTGAAATCTGCAGTTTTGGGACTTAGGCTCAGGGACAAGTCCGTGTTTTGACGGTACTCTGGTATGACCAGGCAGCAAAAATTAGGAGAACTCAGCGCACCCCTGATTTTGAGCACACTGAACCTTACGATTAACCCTCAAAGACAGTGAGATGGGTAGGCGCACTCGACATATCTAGAGACCGCCATTTCCAGCCGTTCAAAAGGTTAGACCCGGATAGGCCTGTCACGGAGAGGCATCGCGGGAACTGACCTCGCTGCAACGTTTTTGCAGCAATACGACCGGGGCCGAAAAGAGGCCTCGAATTTTTGTCTATTTTAGTACCAAAATTAAAGAGGGGGAAAAGAGATTAAGACCGGTAGGGGAGAAGGGAAAAACATAATATCCCTTAATTTCTTTATTTTTCACGGCATTTAATTCTAGGGGGAATACCCTTGTTATTTTATGTTCGCGGCAATGAAATTAAAAATATAGAAAGAGATTAAAAATGGTAAAAGAGAAAAGAAACAGAAGGAATTCAGCCATTTATTTAAACTTTCTCGGAATTTAATTTTAAGGAACTTACAGTTGGTTTAATATTTCCGACAATAGAATTAAGGAAATGGAAGAATGATGAAAAACGATGAAAGGGACGGGAACCCATGACTATTGGGAGATTGGCCTAATTTCGCCTCGATTACCCGCCATCAGCCTTGACCCCGGATTGAACATTTTCCCCAGATTTTAACAGTTTTTAATACTGCCGATGGTCGAGGTTCCCTGCGTCGCTTTCGCTGGTTTGCTTGATTACTAACACTACCGCAGTTGGGATGTTCTGAGAGCGGGAGACGCATGGACAGGTGCTAGCTTGGGTCACTATGATGTTTGGTTCGGTGCGGGTACGAGGGATGTTACGAAGTGGCTACGTCCTACGGTGTCTGACGTGCTTCAGGTACGGTATGGGCCCGATGACACCTGTTTCACTACGGTGACTTATTTTCAGGTTTGGGATAGCTGGGGTGATTTATTCTCAGGACCGGAGCCACTACGACAGTTATTCCAGGTTTGGAACCTTGACGGCAGTTTGTTTTTTGGTCGCGAAATGTTGCGGCGATCTATATCAGGTTCGGGACCTCTGTGGTGATTTATTCTCAGGTCCGGGACCACTGTGACGATCTATTTCAAGTTCGGAACCTCTGCGGTGATTTATCTTCAGGCCTCCAGCCACTGTAGCGGTATATTTCTGGTTCGGTATGGGGTCGGCATCAGTATGTTTGAGGCATTAGGCCACTACGGCGTCTCGTTTTCAGGGTCAGAACCCTCGTGGTGATTTTTTTTCAAGTTTGGGACCACCGCGGTAGCTCAGTTCGGGTTCGGAACTGACACCGTTACAGCAATTGTTTCAGGCTCGGTGTGGGTTCGGCATCAACTTATTTCAGGTCTTGCGCTGGTTAAGGCTCCCGCGGAGATTAACTCTCAGGTCCGGAACTGCTACAGCATTTTACGACAGGTCCAGAACTATAGCAGTGGGTCGACTCGGGTTCTGATCTGGGACGACACTGGCACGGTGCGGATGGTTGCAATTCTGAACTTCATAATTAGCGCCGGCGCGGCGGCCCAAGACTGGTACGACTGCAGATTCGTCACTCCTGGCGCTGGTGTGGTATAACCTCATGGCCGATACTGATACGATGCTCCTATGGCAAGTCTTGGTGTGTAACACTGATCTGGTCCAAATCGGCTACGTCGCGGTAATAGGCCTGGTTCATGATCACTCCGGTCCTATATTCTTACATCGGCATAAACCTGCCGCAGCGGCTCTCTGTCGACAGTGGGGACTCAAAGCGAACGCAACATGTTGTTCTGGTACCGAAACAGAGAGTGGTAAGGGTGGACCAGTTGGGACTGTTGGGGCATACTGAGTTATTACCTCTAGTCTGCCAAGGCCTAGGGGTTGGGATTGGGCCGAGGTCCATGCTCGGGTGGACTGGGGATCCATATAGCGAAGACGTTCGGAAGAGAAAGGGAGAAGGGTGAGCAAGGTGTACCCGCGACACGAAGCTCGGAGTGGGGGCATCGGCGCTCAGGCGGTTGCACCGAGGGCRAGGAGAAAGCACGGGGCAGAACCCACAGAGCGCAAGCAATTACTCCGCATGTGGGAGGAGAAAGGCAAAGAGACTGGGCGAGAAGGTGGGGAGTGCCTGGCGTACGGGGCACTCAGCATAGCGCGTATAAGATCGCGAGGGCGCTGGACTTACACATACTGTCTCGCTACGCAGTTCTACGCGAGTAACCACGATGACGGCGCATTGTGTAGTGCCCACACCCAAATGGCTTACTTTGAGCCAAAGGGTCCCCTTTCGACGCTCAGGCGTTGGCTGAAGCGCGAGCCAATGGGGGTAACCCTTTAGCGCGCGCAAAACCGGCCTGAGGGTCTTTCCGACTTCTGCACCCTGAGGTGTCCCAACGGGTGCGGGGCAAGACGACCCCTAGGGCAGGAGGGACTTAGGAGCGGTGGTGAGTTGTCTGGCGCATCACAGCAACACGCTGACCCTTYTGCTCAWAACTTTATCGTTCCACCAAGATRAATCGCAACAAGGAGAAGAAAACAAGAATTGGCGAGGGATATCCCCCACCCCCTTCTATTCACCCCAACCTTCAACTGACCCTCAGTACGAGGGCACTTCAGGCCACGCTAGCTCCACACGTAGGTACACATGCACTCGCACATATTTATATATATATATGCGGAAGGGGAATAATTATGTAACGATCACTTTTCACAGTCATAGTGCGTCTCCTCCTAGCCATACATATATATGCGACCGCAAGGCAGCCCAACCAAAACCCCAAGTCTTTGAACATATTTACAATCATATCAAAAGTCAGACAAGAGTCCACGCACTACGCGGRGTCAACTCCAACCAGTTCCTATACTCATACCCCTCGCTTKAGCCATGCAAACCCCAACCTCCAGCTAACCAACCTCAATTAAATACTTAGTACCTTTGTTAAATGACCATTCAATAAAAGTCCGGGTGAAACCCTTAACTAACAAAAAGATCACCAGGCCTAAAGCCTTTTAGGTTGAGTACGGGGGGCGAGTAGGAATTGATTCGTGAACCGACGAATCAGCAACCGACCTGTTATCAGTGATAACAAATGATGATCCTTGTAGGATCAAGTTGAACTAGCCCATGTCCTAAATCGAATGTCCAAGAAAGGCCTGTATAATAAGACAGGTCAATGCCCAAGCTAAATCATTAGCAAATGGGGGATGACCCTCCATAGCGCATTCTCACCCAAGTCACCTACCAATTAAATCAGAGTCTACCCCTAAGCTAGTGCCCAAGCAAAGGTAGATTAACGGCAGGATATCCCCCATTTAGGGTGGATCACAAGAATCGTCATCTGTCAGAATATAATCTAACTCCTCTAAATCAAAAAAATTTCGGCAGCGCTTCCCGTAGGAAAAGTGTCTTTTCATAATTTATATCAGCCCGAATATGAGAGCAGAAATAGTCTTTGACTTTCCAAAGTCCAATTTTGTCTAACTGCCTGAATTAGCAAAAAATTGGGCAGCACTCCCTTTAGAAAAGGAGACTTCCCATATTTTTACTAAGCCATACATGAACTTTAGACAGGTTGAACCTTGAAAAGTCAGGAATTGACTAACTCCCCAGATTTGAAGAAATTTCGGAAGCGCTTCCCGTAGAGAAAGTGGCTTACGAAAATTTATAGAAAGCCAAGTATAACAAAAGATCCCAGAAAATGCGA
>BFEA01001155.1:47290-65581 GCA_003427395.1 Chara braunii
TTTTTTTTTTTTTTTTTTTTTTTTTTTGTGTGTGTGTGTGTGTGTGTGTGTGAGAGAGAGAGAGAGAGAGAGAGAGAGAGAGAGATGGGGAGGTACTACATATACCCAGATTCCTTATTTGTCTATCTGATTGTAGAAAAGAACGATCGAAGGTCAGAGGCCAAGAATCGGGGCGAGAGGGACCTTGACCCCCCCCGGCTGATCATGACACTTGGGGCCTCGATCCCGTACTCACCACATGCACAAAGACAACAAACATGGCGGTGTATGTTCCCACGTTCTAGCGTAAGATTCCTTCTGATGTTGCTCATTTGGTGACCAGAGGAGCGAGGCCCCCGGACTAAGGGCCTGGTTGCACTACTGGCAAGTGGCCAAAATCCTTTCTGAATGAATCTCAACGGGGTCAGGCGTCCTGATGCATTCAAAATGTTGGCAGATAGCGAGTTGTGCAATCAGGCCCTAATTTGCCAAGATCGTTGCGTGTGGACGGGCGGCGGCTGTGCAAAGGTAGTCGTCGACTAAATCGACCAACCACTGCAGCTGAGGAGCAAGTGGCCCAGCACAGATTTATATATATATACGGTTTACGGGGCAGTTCTGTTTGTGACGTTATATATATCGTCACAAACAGAACTGCCCGGTAAACCGTAGGCAGAAAGAGAGAAGAGGACAACAAACGAGGGGCTGTGGCAAACTGTTTCGTCGGAGTCTCACCGACTCATCAGTAGGCTGAACCCTCAACAGTCTGCAGAATCCCCTCACTGATTACACTGTAAATGATAATCTACCTTAACCAAAATCAAAGTAGACTATCACTCACCCACATATATATATATATATATATATATATATATATTCAAACTAAGCTTCATTCCTCTCCTAATCTATCTATGTACTCATCTTTTTTTTTTTTTTTTGTCTGATGGTACTGCAAGGAAAATGAGCGATAGCGAAGTCCAGCAACGAAGCAGCATCACACACATGACACATGAAACCAGATAGTCGTGACCCCGAACCAAAAGCAGAATTGCAACTCGAGTTCCACCAAATAAGAGCACAGCAAAAGCTCACAAGTGACAATGTTGGAGTAGTCTCATCATCGTCAACAATGAACCAATGTCTATTCCCTATCTGGCACTCGGCGCCCAGACTACGAATGGCAGATCCTATCTAGCCTATCTATAATGCCGCTGGTGACGTCAACAGCTCCCAGAAGTACGAGCAGATCTCGGCCAATGTCGTTCGCCTCAAGCACCAGGTCTGTCTCCCGATTCCCTCACAACCTCTATCTCCCACACAGATGCCACGTGCACCCAAGGACCACCATGCACCCCATCCAGCACCTAAGGACCACCATGGTCCTTGGGTGCACCCCATCCAGCACCTAAGGACCACCATGGTCCTTGGGTGCACCCCATCCAGCACCTAAGGACCACCATGCGCCCCATCCAGCACCTCGCAGGCCAGCTCGGCTATGGCTGCCTGCATGTACCCTGCTCGCCCCTGAGCGCGTGGGTGCTTGCCTGCCAGTAGCGCAGCAGCGCTTGGGCAGCATGTAGCAAGTGCCCGAATGCGGAATGCGGAGGCAGGCTTTTTCCTATCTGGAAGTGGCCTGCGTGCTGCGTGGTGCCTGGCTGCGCTGGGCCCCTGCCCAGAAGCTTCCGGTAAGCCCCAAGTGGCAGAGCCCCACTCCAAGGGAATCAGGCACAGGGCCTAGGGTGGTTACCCGTGTCCAACTGCCAGCGGCCTGTGTGCAGTCCATGCCCCATGTCTAGCCCAGGGCCTGCCTCAGATACATTTGGAAAAAGTCAGGCAGGGCCTGGGCTCTCTCTTTTTTTTTTTTTTTTTTTTTTTTTCCCGGTGGCGGTAAGAGAGCCACCAGGATTGGAGGCTTGGCCATTGGGGCTGCTCCATCTATTGGTGGGGAGCGGCACCTGCTGGAAACCGAGTCCAGCGTCCCTTGGAAACAACATTGCGACCTCTGGGGCCGTGGACATTTGAGATATCATCTCGGGGCTGTCTAATCCCTAGGGGCTGCACTTTGATACCCTTCCCTTACTGCGACACCCCCGTATGAATGGCCTGGCGCTGTTCCCCGTCGGTCTGCCTCACTCTTAGTAAGCTAAATCCCCTTTTCCTACATGTCGACCGTACCCTGGGAACTGCAGCCTTTCCCTCTATCGAACTTGGTCACAACATCATTGAGAAAGCCAAGCTGTTTTGCAGAACAAAAAAATCCACACAGGGGGGCTGCCTCTCTCGGCAAGGTAGGCCGCCTCTAAGATCTTGCTTGTACCAGCACCAGGATTTCCCCCTTTCCAAAGGATAGCGTACCCTTCCATTGTTCATCAGGACCTCCTTCTCAGCCGGTGTTGAGTGAGGCCTGCCTTCATAATTGATTGTTTGCTGTCTCCCACGTTCAGCAGTCAGCCAAGATTCCGCTCCTCCAGTTCGGGCCAGGGAAGAGATGCTCCGTTGCTGCTGCCATAGAGTCCCAGTTGCACATCCATATTGCCTGCAGGTCGGGGGAGGGGGGGRGGGGGGGRGGGGGGGAGGAGAGGGGGGGAGGGGGTGAACAGTGTTGAGGACGGTTGTGGACATGCAAAGGTAGGAAAAGCAGGAAAGACGGAAGGACATAAGACGGGCGGGGGGACATGTCGTGGCTGTGCGGTTGTGTAACTGTGTAAGCGCTGCTCGCCATGTGAAGGCGCAGCTGCTGGTTGGGGATTGCGGCGGAAGCATGTGGAGTCTGACAGGGGCGGTTGGGCGCGGGTTTGCTAATCCATTACAAGAATAAAGTTAGGTTGCAGGTACTGCACTTGGAACTCCTCCCTGGGTCTCCTCTGCCACGACCGTTCCGTGGACCTCCATGGTTTCCAATGGATGTCCAGATCAGCATTCAGTTCACTGAATAGCTTGGAGGGGTCTTGCCACAGTACTCTGTATGTGTGCAGGATGGATTCCTTGGCCCGGGGCTCTTTTTCTTCCCTATGATGCTTCTTGGGTTGCGGTCCTGATTACTTCTTCCAGAACTTGCTGAGCCTGTAGCAGTCCAAATTGATGGTCTCTCCGCTGGAAGGAGCATCGTGCTCGCCAAGCCAGCATGAGGACATGCAGCCTTGCGTAGGCGAACAGATTAGCTGCGAACGGAGACCATTGGGCCAACAGATGTTGGTTCTTGCCCAGCAATAGAAGGCCCAGATCCCATGGAATGTGGATGGATGTCAAGGAGTGGAAGGCCGCGTCCCACCACTGCCACAACTGGGTGACCATCGGGCAGGCCAGCAAGCAGTGCTCAAGTGTCGCACGGGCAGGTTGCGACGATCTCCCATAGTAAGAGCAGATTGGGGACAGCTGGCCTTGTTGTTCCAAGTTCGTTCTGGACACAAGCCAATCCGGTGTCGGAAGACACCTGTGGATGATCTGCCTCTGCAGCGACCTCAGATTGGTGGGCATGATTCTCGCATATTTGGGCCATGGAATGTCTTTCATCAGGTCCGAGTCCAGCGGAGAATCACGAGCCCATCTTTCAGATAGTATGCAGTTGACCCGTTGTTCTGGGTTGAGGGCTCTGCATGTGTTTTTGACTGTGTAGTCCCACAAGCTCATTGGCTTATGTCCTAGCCACTGCCATTCTATCGGGTCAAAGGGTAGATCCTTAATCGGTGTTGAAGCTTCGTATGCATATCGCCCTTCTTTATCATCCCCCACCACCCTGATAAGCATAAGACCAACGGTTGGCTCCTGTACATCCAGTTCGTCATTGCGTGTCAGTTTTAACATTCTCGCCCCTGGTAGGGTGGGTACATGCGCCTCCAGCACGCATATTCCTTGGACGATTCGCTGCACCCTATATACCACCGAGGGTGCGGGTAGGTCTGAGTACTTAACTATCCAATCTCCTCGCTGGACCGCAGACCCTTTTTTCAGTGTTCGTCGCCATGCCAACGGTATGGCCTCTCGGAGTAGGTTCAGCCTAACCTCCACATTCTTGGAATACTTCATGAGTTGCTGCAGTTGGGCTGCCATCTTCCAATCCCCTGTCTGTATGTCCCACAGGTCACCTATCGTGAAGAGGCCCTTTCTGACCCATGTTAGCCAGGGGGAGTTGGTGTGTAGCGAGAAGGGTTTACCGTTTTCGTCCAAAATGTGGGGGTTCCCAAAGAGGGTCTGTCACCACACATCGTGCCACCTGTCGGGAGGCGGAAATTGTCTCCACAACTTAAGCATATTGGGCCATAGCGGATCTTGTGCTATGTCTGCTTTTGCTGCGTGAGCTGGGTTGTCCCCTGGGTGTTGCTGTGTTTGGGAGGGGATGGACCAGTGCGCATTAGTGAGCCAACGAAAAGGGTGGATCCGATTAGGGGCCGTTGTTTCTGGTGCCAGCTCATTGATCTGTATACAGGCCAGCGGCGCCCATGGGATGTCATTGCCTGTTAGGAGCCAGACCAACACCTTGAATATGAGGGCCTCAGTTTCTCTTGCCGGGTCTATTATCCCCAGGCCCCCTTTACTCCTTGGCAGCGTTAGTATGTCCCATTTAACCCGATTGATACAGCCTTGGGTTTTGACCTCATTCTTCCAAAGGTAGGTCGTCAGCGCCTTTCTGAGTCTGGAGTGTTGTTTCGGTTTAAGTGGCCACACTGCCAGTTTATACCAAATTGCTGCAAGCACCGCGTTGTTGATTGCTAGTGCTCTCCCAACAATGGAGGTATGCAGTCCCTCCCAGCGGCCCAGTCGGTCAACTGCGAGGTCCACCAGCGTCTCCCCGTGGTCTAGCGGGGGGCCAAGTGCTGTTAATCGCACTCCCAAGATGCGCAGCGCTGTTTCCTTTGTTGCCCATGAGACGTGTGGCTCCGGTGGCGGGCTGGCTATCTGCGGGTGTGACCACCGTCCCTCTATTTTAGAACCCCAGTTGACTTTCATGTCAGCTGCCAGTGAGAAGCGATGTATGACTTGTGTCAAGGCTCGCAGGCTTTGGTCGTCTGCTCTAATCAGCACCGTGAGATCGTCTGCGAAGAGCGATGTGATCGGTACAAGGTGCCCCGGCAGCTCAGGGATGGAGATTCTGTGAATCTGTGGGTGGGATCTGATAAGGGCAGCCAGGGATTCCATAACGATAACAAAGAGCAGAGGCGCTATAGGGTCCCCTTGTCTGACCGATCTCTGAAGAAAGATCGGGGCAGCCAGGTGGTCATTCAGCGAGACGTTAGTTGACGCCAATCTATGCAAGAGCTGCACCCATTTCGCGAACACAGGGCCAAAATTCATCTTGGTCAGACACATGTCCAAGAAGTCCCAATCAACATGGTCATAGGCTTTCTCGAAATCGATGAAAAGTATTGCAGCCTAGACCTTTCATTAAAGGGCATACTTGATGGTCTCATTGACCAACAGTATGTTGTCTTGGATGTTGCGATTAGGCATAAACCCAGACTGGTCCGGGTGTATGAGAATGTTCATCAGCGACAGCAATCTCCTTGTGAATGTCTTAGCCACCAGTTTATAGGGGACCGGGAGGAGGGTAATCGGTCTATAGTTTCTAACTTCCTCTTTGTCCCCTTTTTTATAGAGGAGAGTAGTAACTCCTTGTCCCATCATACCTCCGAAAGAGCCTTCTCTTTGCACTGCTGTGATGTAGTCCAGCAGATCATCTGATAGCAGGTCCCAAAACTGCACCCAAAATTCTTTGGGGAAGGAGTCCACTCCTCGCGTCTTTTCGTCATCCATCTCCTGCAGGGCGTCCCAGACCTCCTCTCGGGTTATGGGTTTGTCCAGTTCACCCCTTTGGGAGGGGGTGAGGCGGGTCTGAATCGCTTGCAACAGCTTTTGCCTCGCTTGGAAGACCTCATTGTGAGGTTTGCTTGGAGTCTCCGATGTGAACAGCTTTTGGTAATATTTCGATGCATAGTCCACAATGGTGTACGCATTAGAGGCCACCGGGGCGTCGACGTCAAACGGGTGTTTGAGTCTAGGGACTGTGTTTGCCCTTGCTCTCGCCTTGGCTTTGTTAAAGAAAGTTCTTGCCATTGTCCCGTCTGTTTGGCCTCGTTTGATCCTTGCGTGGATCCTCCAAGCTTGTGATTGTCGGTCCACATATTCTTTGAGGTGGTCCCTCGCTGTTTGTAGTTCGTGGAAGGTGGGATGGTGAGTGGGATTGTCAATTAGTTTTTCATCCCAATCTTCGAGCCGGCTCGGGAGGCCCTCTAGGATGGCCTTGCGGTTCCTCGCATGCTGGATAGAGAATTTCTTAGCGCGGTCCCTAAGTTGTGCAATGCCATCATTGAATTATGCGACTTTGTCCTCTGTTGGAGGTTTTTGGCCTTGCTAGTAAGACCAAAATGTATTGACCATCTCCTTGAAGGTAAAGAGGGGCAGCAAGGAAGAGTTAAATTTGTAAGATCCCGGGCCTCTCTTTATATGGCCATGAAAGGACAGCCCAAGAGAAATCATTTGATGATCGAAGGACTTGCAGGGGCTTATAGGTATAATATCAGCAGTTGTGAGCAGGCCCGTCAGGTCCTTTAATATTAGCGTGAGGTCGATCCGTGAGCTGGCCACGCCATTCTGGCCTCTAGCCGACAAGCATGTATAGGCCTTTTGAGCTGGGTGTATCATTCTATACGCATCTTCCAGCTGCCTGTCCGCCATAAACTGTTGGAGCATGACTGCATCCAGGTTGGCTAGGGGAGGCGGTTGAGCTCCCGGGTTGGCTTGCTGTGATAGTGATCTGTGATCCATCCCTGGGTCAAGCGTGGTATTGAAGTCGCCCGCCATTATCAGGGGCGCGTCGTTAGGCAGGGTTTGGTGGAGGGTAAACCACAGTTCCACTCTGCTGGCGGGGCTATTCGGGGCATACACGCATACTAGGTAGAATTCTTCATTCTGTATTGTTGCCTTAATATACACCCACCTGCCGTTGTGCTTGTCGTAGTCCACGGAGATGGGGACAATTCTTAATGAGGGCGGAAGCCATATTGACACCCCTGCCGATGCTCTTTCTGTGGCCGGTGCATTAAACGTGGTATAGGGCCAGACTGCTTGTGCCTTGGCTACATGTGGAGGCATATCCTGCAGATGTGTCTCTTGCAAACACACAGCATCCAGCCATCGGCCTGTGATCTGGCATTTGATCAAGTTCATAATAGCCTCTTTTTTTGTTGCAGATGCCTGAATCAGACCATTAACGTTCAGCGAGCGGATGTCCAGGTCTGCCCGTTCCAGTCGTGCAGCCCATTGGGGTTGTTTCCTGACCCGAGGGAAGACTGGAGGGGAGGGCGGACGTTGCGGTAGGGGTGGCGGGGTGGGCGGGGCTGTGAGGGGCGGCGTGGGAGGGCCCTGTAGAGGAATGGCGGGCGGAAGTTGAGACTGCTGTGTGACCAGTGAAGGACGCGGGAGGGGGTTATTTTCGACCGGGTCTACGGAGGGGCCAAGTGACCCTGATTGCACATCGGTGTCATCCATTGGAGAACAAATTTGGCGCTTCCATCGGGCATCCGTCGTAATGCTTGACAGAGTGTACGAAGGGCAGGTCCTCCCACTGCTGATACTCCTCTAGCGCATTATCTTCGAGAAAGATCTGCACAAAGGTCAGCACCCTACACCGAGTCCACGCATAGTTGGTCGCGAACCTGTTGGTAGACAGATTCATGAGTTCCTTGTATGTGAACCATGAGAAATCTGATCGAGTTCTGCGTGGGCTGACATGGTGGTGTATTAGCAATATCACCGGAGTAATGCCTTTGGGGAAGGATAGAGTATTGGGGAGGACTGCACCTTGCACTCCCTCCGTCGCTGTTTCCTTAATCCACAGGTTAAGTCTCTTGAGAGTGGCCGCTGTGGACATGCTCCCCCTCCATCCCTCCACCGTTAGTTCCCCTTGGATGGTGGGCTCTTTCGAGTGATTCGGTGGTGGTCTGAGACCGAGCAACCACTCCCCTGATTTCGTTATTCTTCTCACCGGGAAGAGAGTCATTCCCGGTGGCATAGATAGTGGGACGGTGTCGTCGTCTTGGAGTCTATCCAAGGCTCTCACTGTTTTGGGTAGTCCGATAGCCAAGGCGTCTTCTCCACTGTCATCCTGTTGTTGATCCGCCGAGTTGTCGTCAACGGGCACTATGTCAGACTCGTGAGAGTGCCTGAGCCGAAGCGGGGAGGGGCATGGTGGGGCCTGTCCTGAAGGGGAGCCCTGCACATCCATATGGACAACTGCCAGTTGATCTCGGGGTTGGGCGGGATCAGATTCCCGGGTTTTTGTTATTTGTTGCCGCTGTTCCATTTCCCCATCTGGCCTGAGCAGCGGGGCATTCGTCAGTGAGGGCCCGTAGAGCGTATAACAGAGTTCGTTCACGAGGGGTCTGGGCCACGCCAGGCCCTCATGCAAGAACACTTCTTTCTGTTGTAGGTGCCTGTGCATCTGTTCTGCATGGTCTGCGGGTTGCATTCGCTCTTTTAGCAAATTGTTCAATTTTATCCAAGAATTCATTGACCACGAAGACAATGGCTGCCCCCACATCCATCCAGTCTATTGCTATGACGTTGTTGTATTTTTGGACTGTGGCCAGAATCTTGGGGCTGTGCATCAGGACGGTCTTTGCTTTCTCCCAGTGGCCAGTTTTTAATTTTTCTGCTCGCCTATCGTCCGTCAATGAAAAAAAAATCATCAGGGTCCAATCTGTGAGGAAGCGAAGTTTTTGTTTAACTTCTGCGTCGGTATAGAGCGACGCTACGTCAGGTGAGGGGGCTGCTTCCATTTCCACGTCATCAGGTGGGGCTGGTGTAACCCAAACTGGTGATCGGTCACGGGAGCTGCTTCAATGTTAGCAGGCGCCGATGTGTCCTTATCTTGGGGCTCTTGTCCGGCCTGTGTCGGGCGAGTGTCTTGCAGCAACAGGCAGTGTTGTCCTTGCGCAATTGGCGGGCCCAACATGCCTGGTTGGCTTTGCTGGTGCTGATGTTGCCTCTGGTTCTCTAGTTGCTGTTGCCAGTATGCCTGCAGTTGTATCTGTTGTTGCTGGAGAACAGCCTCATGCTGGTTGCATAGACGCTGCTGCCACTGGAGTTGGAGGTGGCGCTGTTGCAGCAGCTGTTCTTGTTGTTGTTGTTGGTTATGTTGTTCCAACTGCACCTGTAGCAGGAGTCGTAGGTGGTCTTGGATACTCGCCTGATGCAACTCGTGTTGCTGTTGTTGTTGCTGGGCTTGCCATTGCACATGTTGCAGCATCAGAATTTGCGCTTGGTCATGGTGCTCGTGTTGTTGTTGTTGCTGCTGCAAGTGTTGGCTGCACTGCAGTTGGAGGTTGTGCTGTTGCTGTTGTTGGTGGAGTTGCAACAGCTTCTGATGGTTGTCGTGTTTTTGCTGCTCCTGGATTTGCTCCAGCACTTGTTTTTGGTCAAGCATTTGTTTGTGATGCAGTTGTTGTTGAGCCTCCTGTTGTTGCAGCTCCTGGTGTAAACGTATGTCTGCTTGCTCCTGGTAATGGCGAAGGAGTTGGAGCCTTTTTTGCTCCTGCTGCTGTTGCAACTATAACTGGTCCTGTTGTGTGCGTTGGTGGGCCTGCTCCTCTTGTTGCCGCAGCAGAGTCATGCGTTGTTCCTCGTGCAATGCGTGCTTGTGGTGGAGCTCACTTTGTATCTGGGGCCGAGCCAGCGGGTGTCCCACCGGGGCACCCCGTTCACGGCCCTTCCCATCCCCCTCGTGGGGTTGCTGCGAGGGTTGGCCAGTTTGTTTGCTGGGGCCTCCGCTCTCTTGAGGGCCCTTCTGTCGGGGCGCCCTGCTGCCCATCTGCTACTCTCCCGCCTCCCCTCCAGTTTCACCTGGACGTGGGGGGATGGGAGAGTGTTCGTCGGCAAGAGGGAAGGCAACTCCTTTGATTTTGTTCAGCAGGGAATTAGCTTTCACCCACATCCCTTGAGGGGACAACGATTTACTGTGATCGGCCTCTTTATTGTTGTGCATTGAACCTGTTGCCCGGGTTGCCGGGTGCGCCAGCTCAGCTCCTGCCTGTGGTTGAGCCGGGTTCTCAGTGGAGGGCCTCGGTTGGGGGGGCTGTGGTGGCTTGCCATTGACAGGGTTGTCTTGCTGAGCCCTCGCCCCCGCAGGTGGTAGCTGGTACTTGTCTGGGTGTTGTTGGCCTGTGGGGCCATTGTGGTCGGCGAGACTGGCAACATTCAGTTGTGTGGCATTCGTACTTGGTGACAGCAGCGGTGTTGGCCCGGCCGACTGGGTCCGTATTGCCGGATCCTGCTGTGGTTTGGCCGACGGGCTGTGGGACGCTGGGGCAGATGGTTGAGTCGGTAGGTTGGCTGCCTCTAGCTTCAGGGGCCGGTTCTGTTCTCTCACCTCTTGGATCCCCGAGGCCGGAGGGTCGAGGTTGCTGTTGTCGGCTTCGTCCTTGTGTCGGGTCGCTCCGTGGGGCGAAAGGGTAGTCGGTTGTGGTAGTAAGATGACTGCCCCCGGCTTCGGGAGTTGCTTTTGTTCTATCACCTCTTGGATTCCCGGGGCCGGGGGATCGTTGTTGCTTTTGTTGCCTCCGTCCTTATGCAGGGCGGTCCCGTCAGGCTCGGTAGTGCCATTTTGACGTCCCCCCACGTCTTCGGGCTTTTTTTCTGCATCTCCTCGGACCTTGGGTTTATACTTCTAAAAGGGTGGGCGCGGTGGTGGGGTTGGGGCTGGTGCAGAAAACCGTGGGGGCGATTTTTTGTTGACCTCACTCGTTGTGCGCCCTTTCCGCCCCTCATCCTTCATGTCCCCTGTTCTCCCTGATTTCCCTTCTTTGCCTTCTTGTCTCTTGTTTCCCCTTTTTGTCACCGGTCGGGGGGCCACCTCCTCCTTCCCCTTTTGTTTATCGTCATCCGTGACGACGTGCTTGGCACCTGATGGGAAGGCCGCTGGATAGCCCTTTCCTTGCCAAAACCACTTCCCTGATTGCCCGTCTGCATACGCTCCGAGTTCCCATCCTTCCAACTCCATTCCTCCGCGAAACATCTCTCCTCGTCTGTCGGGTGAGGAACCACAAGGCCCTGGATTCTGTGCTTGCGAGTGTTCGGGCAGGAGGCGTCTGTGCAAAGGTGGCCCCTATCTTTGCATGCATAGCACCAAGGGTCTTGAGTGTGGCTCACCGGGACTGAGCTCTCCTTGTCGCCGTATGAGTATCTCGACTCCTCATTCAGGGGGAAGGGGAAGTCGGCGTCCCAGTCCACTGTGACCAGCAACGAGCCATCATGTTTGCCCAAAAATTGGGGAAGATCCGTGATAAAGCCTTTCATATGGGCAAAATTTTCTAAGTCTGACAATATGGCTCCTTGGATGCAGAGAGGTGCGAACCGGAATTCCACCCAAAAGTTGGATTTCACGAGGAATTCTCGTTTCTCGTCAGTCGACAGGGGGTTAGCCGGGGACCAGGCTGAGACATTCACCGGCTTTCCCCTGCATTGCATTGTCTTGTTTTTTAAAAGAACATTCCTATCTGTTGTGTATAGAGCAACTATGGTGACACAGTCTGGGTCCTCCACCTCGACCAGGAAATGCTCCTGAACATGGCGTCGGTCTGTTTTGATCTTCGCCAGGCTGTCAGAAATCCATTTGACTTTATCGTTAATGGAAATTGAGGCCAGGGTCGCGGGAAAACGGAACTGCACTGCCTTTTGAGAGTATATTGTGTTGCGTGTGGCCCGGGCCTGAGCCGGGAAGATAGCGTGAGGGTAAATGTACCCGTTCCTCACTTGGAACTTCTTCTCCGGTTCAACATACAGCTGTTGAATCATGTGGCTCTTAAGGGGAGCCATAGAGGCCAAGGATGACGCCCCCCTGGATTCAATGACCCCCGGGGCAGACAACGCTTTGAGCAGTTGCGGCGGAGCGTTTCTGGCCGCGGACGAGGTGGAGGGGGCTGCTTTGGGTGCCACCCCTGGACTCGAAACCATGGCGCTCCAAGATTTTGTCTCGTTTTTTAGACCCATTCTCTCCTTAGGGCCCGGGCCCATTCTCTCCTCAGGACCCGGGCCCAGCAGACCCTTTGTCCCCATCGTTTATCGGCAGTTTCCAGTGTTTATCCTATTCGCTGTTTTTTTTTTTGGGGGGGAGCGGGGTGTGGGACAGGGATGTGCCCATAGTGCAAAGCCACTCAGCCTGATTGCTTGGCAGCTCGATCACCCTGGTCTGTGGCCTAGCCTGCCAAGCCTCTCTCGTCAGTCCCTGAGGCAACTGCCTCTTCCCTCCTGCTGACGTGTGCGATCCAATTTGCCTTTCTCGACAGTTTTTGCGGGGTGTGGGACAGGGTTACGCCCGTAGAGCAAAGCCCCTCAACCCGATTGCATGGAAACTCGATCACCCCGGTCCATGGTCCAGCCTGCCAAGCCTCTCACGTCAGTCCCTGATGCAACTGCCTCTCCCCTTCTGCAGATGTGTACGATCCAATGGGACAGTCAGTCCCTAAGGCAACTGCATCTCCCCTTCTACTGGCGTGTACGATCCAATTTGCCTTTCTTGACAGTTTGCTAATACAGTGTCCTCGAGGCAACTGCCTCTCCCCTTCTGCTGACGTGTGCGATCCAATTTGCTTTTCTCGACAGTTTGGTAATACAGTGTCGGGTGCTGCCATGCAAGGGTGCATGGGCGCATGCCACCCGTCGCGATTTTGACGATTTCCAAGTGTGATGTGAGTTGTAGTTAGTTTATGTGCGTTTGAGGTGAATGTGTATGCAGTCGGCGTAGTCGATGTGTACTTGGCTTACAATAGGTGTGTGATGTATGCTGTATGCCCCGTGTCTGGTGGGGTCGGCAAAGGGGCAGAGCACCCCCAGCCCCACACAGTTCCACTCCACCCCACACCCCGTGCCACTGCCCCTGGACACGCACACACATCACCCGACCCCCCCCACGCACACACACACACACACACGCACGCACGCACGCATCCCACCCCACCCCACCCCACCCCACCCCACTCCCACACGCACGCACGCACCCACACTATGCCCCGTTCGCCGGGGAGCACCTAATTATTCCCCATGGTCAGATCTGTACCGATGTTTCGCGATTGCAGGGTCGGGTGTTCACATCTGAACAGCAGGTATGGGTTTGAAGTGAATGGTATGAGAGTGGGGGGGGGGGGCACGGGGGAAGGCAAGACAAGACAAGAAAAGATCGATGGCGCGGGCCGAGTATATGGCCCGTTTGGCGGTGAGCACCTAATTATTCCCCATGGTCTGATTTGCACCGATGTTTTAGCGATTGCAAGGTCGGGGGTTCACGTGTGAACAGCAGGTCAGGGATTGAAGTGAATGGTATGAGGGGGGGGGGGGGGGGGGGGGCACGCGGGAAGGCCAGACAAGACAAGATAAGAACGATGTCGCGGGCCGACTTTACCCTCTCATACTGGAATATCGGTCGACGCAGTTGCGGCTCCAGTCGCTTCGCTCTTCAATCCAAACTCCCATGATCGCAGTTTTGTTTCCCGTTGTTCATCCTTCGTCGTTTCCCGTGATCGCGTCAACCTGTCCGGGCGTCTCTCCTCCCGGATCGCGTGTGTACCATGCATTCCGGCCGTGCCTTGGAGATCATCCGTCCTCGCGCATGCATTCCTACCCCTGCATGCCTGCGATCATGCGATCAACCTTGTCGAGGATCTTCCTTCCTCTCGCCGCAGTCTCCTTCCCTTTCTGTGTCGGCCCCAATCAGGCTTCAAATCGCCTCCGATCCCCCCACTTTCTCACAGTCTTGGCACAGACATTCGTCATGCACACCTTCCCACCCCCACCCTCACCCCGCCTTGAAGATCATCCTTCCTCGCGCATCTCCCTCCCTTTCTGTACCGGCCCCAGTCAGGCTTCAGATCGCTTCCGATCCCCCAACTTTCTCACAGTCCTGCAACAGACGAAGATCATCCGTCCTCGCGCATGCATTCCTACCCCTGCATGCCTGCGATCATGCGATCAACATTCCTACCCCTGCATGCCTGCGATCATACGATCAACCATGTCGATGATCTTCCTTCCTCTCGCCGTAGTCTCCCTCCCTTTCTATGCCGGCCCCAGTCAGACTTCAGATCGCTTCCGATCCCCCCCATCCCCACCCTCACCCCGCCGTTGTCTCAGCCGGCTATAGCTCGTCTCTCTATTCATCCCAGTCCGGCGCAGTCACACATACCCCCATTCGCTCCGTCCGGCGATGTCTTTCTCGTCCGGTCTTCTCCATGCCACACACCCACCGCCCTTCATCGCCGGCTCCAGCCAGGTTTTCACTAATCATGCCGTGTTGATCCTTCATCACCGGCTCCCGCTAGGTCTTTCTACCGCTCCCGATCGTCCTCCTTCATGCTGCGTTGGCGCAGTCGCAGCTGCAGTCACCGCACGGGTTTCCCCGCTCCCACACCCTGAGAGGGCCGGGGAAAACATCACTGCTCATGCCTTGTGGCGATGGTGTCGCCTCGCCCTCTCGACACTTTGCACGCAACCAGGTTGACGGGCCTTGCCGTCAACGGGTTGCGCAGTGCTAACGATCCGCGTTCGACTCTTGTAATTCTAGTACACATCTATCTCACGGGCCTGGGCTCTCTCAACCAACTGGCCTGGGCTCTCTCAACCAACTAGCGCTGCGCAAGTGCCTAAATTTCCCAGTTGCGTGCAAAGCCCAAAATAAGGGGATAATCGGTAGAAGGCGCCCACGCCAAAACCTTTTCGGTTTTGGGCGCCCAAAGTTTAGCCGTTTGGTACTACCGGCCCAATGACTTGCATGTGGGGTACTACAGGCCCACTCGTCGCTCCAAGGGCCCTACCTGATCACGAACCTGGCGCATAACAGCGCCAGATTCATTTTGATGTAAAAGAGGCCTGCGGTGCTAACGCTGAAGTATAGAATGACGCCCATGTACGCGATTTTGAAAAAGAAGGGCCCTAACGGTTCATGAATCTGGCGCAGAAACAGCGCCAAATTCTTGAACCGGTAAAAACAGGCGCAGGGAGATGTGGCCACGGAGTGAAGGCGCCTTTCACCCAGGGGAAAGTTGTTTGGGCCGGTAGTACCGAATGGCCAAACTTTGGGCGCCCAAAGGTTTTGGCGTGGGCTCTTTCTACCAATTATCCCCAAAATAAGCCTCTCATCCCCTGCCAGGCCCCCCTTCACTTAGGGCAACCAGTATTGCTGAAAACAAGGCCCATTAGGGCTTATCGAGGTCGTGAGCCTCGCATTCCCTCCTCCATACTTGGACAGTCCTCTGAGAAGTTCAATCACTAAATCTGGCGCTTTCCTTTCTGCAGTGACTTCTCATACTGCGTAACAACCTGTGGAGCGGTCTGCATCAGTTCCTCCCGGGTAAACCATTTGTCCTCTTTCGGATCAGTGTGATGCCTGAACCGAATGCGATATTGCAACTTCAGCTTAGGAGGACGTCCCCTGCCTGTAGGTCTTGGAACTGACATTTCTCTGTGTTCCACGATGTCATCGATGTTGACCTCTCCATCCATCGTTGGGGGCAGCATTGAGTGATGAGAGAGGAACTACTTCGTTTCCTTGAACGGTGCGAGCTTGGAGGCGTGAAAGACGGGGTAGGTGCGAAGGTGACCAGGGATCCGAATTACATATGATGGCTCGTCCGGATCATTCCCGACAACATCTAGAACCTCCCATCGCCCGAAGTATTGTGGCATGAGCTTACGGGAGATCCCATGGTCCTTCCCCAGTTCAGAGGCTTTGACCCAGACTCTGTCCTCTACCTTGAATGTAGATGGGCGGTGATGCTTGCTCTCAGACTCTATCATTGCCGCTTATGCCCTATGCATCTGTTTTACAGCTTGCTGCATCAGGCCTTCATATCGATAGGCGAATTTTAAGGTTCCTGGTGCAGCAGTCGGTTGGTTCTCAGGTAGTAGAAAGTCTAAGGGCAGTCTAGGGTTGAAGGTCAGTAGCAGACTGTTAGGGCTCACCCCTGTTGCGTTGTGCACAACGTTATTGTAAAGATTGGCGACGAGGGCAAGTTTCTCATCCCAGTACACCTGGTTAGGCTTGATATAGTGCCTCAGCAGGTGTCGTACAGCGCGGTTCAGATGTAACAGTTCTGTTTGCCCATTTGCCTCTGGTGGTTCCCAGACATCATCTGCAGCTGTGTCCCCTGTTTTGCAGCTGCGGCTTTCAGCAATTCACTGGTAAATCGCACATCCCGGTCACTAACTATTGACTTTGGAAATCCAAAATCCTTGACCCATTTTTCTTTGAACAACTTAATCACATACCCGATCTTGGTTGTTCCGGGCATTGCAACTAACCTAGCATACTTACTAAAGCTATAGACAATGACATAGACGTATCACATACTGCTCTTGCTGGTGACCAGCGTGTCCATAAAGTCCATGGACAGGCTTTCACCGGGCCTTTCCGGTATCGGAAGGGGCTTGAGAAGCCCAAGAGGGGCCTACGTACGTGGCTTGTCCCTCTGACACACCTGACAAGTCTCCACGTACAACTTGGCGTCTCTCATTATTGTGGGCCACCAGAACTGTTGCAGCAAGTTGGCCGGAGTCTTCTTATAACAAAAATGTCATATGGCATCATGATACTCACTTAAAAATAAACTACGCAAAGAGTCCCGGTTAGTCACACACAAACGTTTATTCCCGGCCTTTTCGAGGAACAGCAGGCCATTGACCAACACAAACTCGTCAGAAGTTACTTTGTCCTTCGCCTCGAGCCTGCTTATGATCTCTGACATAAACGGCTCCTCGTGATATGTTTCCACCAAGGACCGAGTTACATCGTCCGCAAACTGAAAAATTCCCAAATCAGTGATCAGCGCTCCCAGGAAGTCTGGCCTACGTGACAATGCATCAACAACTTTGTTATACTCCCCTTTGATGTATTGGGTTCAATGACATACTGCTCAATAACTTCAATCCAACGTTTTAGCGCGTCGGAGAGCACCGACTGAGTTTTCATCCACTTCAGGGTCTGATGATCAGTCCTGACGTAGAAGAACCTCCCAAGGAGATAGTGCCTCCAGTGGGTTAGTGCTTTGTAGATCGCGTAAAGCTCCTTCTCGTAGGTGGACTTAGCCAACTTTTGAGAGGGCATCTTTTTGGACATGTACTTGATAGGCCTCAACTTTGGCCCCTCCTGCTACACAAGCACGGCACCAATGCCATATCGGTTGGCATCCATGGTTACTATAAATGGTTTGTCAGAATCAGGAAGTTTTAAGAACTCATGATGTGTTTAGGAGTGCTTCAGATGTTTGAAAGTAGCCTCACACTTGTTTGTCCACTCCTGCAGGGTATCAAGGCGTGTGAGATCCGTCAAAGGTGCGGCCACTATGCTATATTTCTTTACGAAATTACGGTAGTAGCTGGTCATCCCTAAGAAGGACCTCATCTCAGTCACAGACTGAGGACGCGGCCACTCACGAATGCTGGTCACCTTCGCGTCATCGAGCTTCAATCCCTTGGCGGAAATCTCATGACCCAAATACAAGATCCGGGTGCGGCCAAACTCGCACTTCTTCCCGTTAATCTTAAAGTGGTGCTGCCGTAGGAGACTAAGGATTTTGCCTAGATGACCAACATGCTGCTCGACAGTCCTATTAAAGATAAGCATGTCATCGAGGTACACGATGACAAACTTGTCCAGGTAGTCATGAAAGATCCGGTTCATGGCGTGTTGAAAGGTGCCAAGAGCATTGCAAAGGCCGAAAGGCATCACCACAAACTTGTATAGACCGTAGCTCATTTGCAAAGCGGTTTTGTGTTGATCCTCGGGCCGGATTGCAATTTGATGGTACTCGGACCTCAGATCTCTTACTGAAGTACCATCATCCTTTCACTCGGTCCAACAAGTCATCGATGCGCGCTAGGAGCTCTGCGTTCTTCACAGTGATAACATTGAGGCCCGTATAGTCAATGCACATCCTCAATGTTCCCCCCTTCTTCGGTACGAATAGGACAGGGGATCCGTAAGGGGAAACACTAGGCCGGATCCAACCCTTCTCTATGAGTTCCTTGAGTTGCCGACGAAGCTCATCAAGCTCCGCTCGAGACATCCGATAGATCCTACCCTTTGGAATACTAGATTTTCGGTCCTGGGATAATCTCTATCGCGTGGACGACCTCCCTCTCAACAACCTCTTTCGGCTCTTCAAATAGATTAGGGTACCTAGCGACCACTCCCTCTATCTGTGGAGACAATTTTACCAGCTCACCCTCTGCAGAGACGTAAACTAAGTACATACTCTCCTCCTGTGTGTGTGTGTGTGTGTGTGTGTGTGTGTGTGTGTGTGTGTGTGTGTGTGTGTGTGAGGTATGGTG
>BFEA01001155.1:68598-82552 GCA_003427395.1 Chara braunii
CTCTCTCTCTCTCTCTCTCTCTCTCTCTCTCTCTCCCCCCCCCGCACGTTCGTTTGCTTGGTCGCATGCACGATCGCTGTATCGCGACGAACACGATGCGTGATGCTCGAGTCGAACGGTATTTGAAGGTGGCCTTCCCGCACTTTTCTGGTTTTTTTTTTCTCTCTAAAAAAAAACATTCTTTTTTTGGGGGTTGGGGCCTCCACCCTCCCCCCGCCCACCACGCTGTGGAACGGTCGCCACCCCGAACCCTACCTCGAGATCCCCCGTTCCGCCCGTCATACGGGCACCGTTCGAACGGTCGTATGACCGACGGTACGACCGTACGATCAACGACCCGTACGACATACGGCGTGTTTCACAACCATGTGCTGTTTGTTGGCATAGGTCGACTACACAAGTCGACTCAGGCGTTGCACTTGCCCCTGTGAGCGCAACCTCTCAACGCACGCGCGGCTGATAAAGTTCCTCGTCGAGCAAGTGTCATAGTAGGCCCCGGCCTTGCGGCCGCCTATATCTACCTCTCCAACGAACAACTCACCCTTAGGTGCTTTAACCATAGTCGTCCAAGAAGCTAGCGGGTCCGGTCTAGACCAACTCCTCCTCTAGCTCCACTAAGGACTCGAACACATTCCTCAAACAGAGGATTGATTGGCCTGAATTTGTTTGCGGGACGACAACGAAGTCAATAGCTTGGACCATCTCTCGAGATGGTGAGGGTGTTTCCACCACCTCGACCCTAGCAGGAACAACTACAATTCCTACTGGCCCGACGTCTTTCCCGAGGCAGTGCCAGAACTGCTGGCCACATTGCTACCCGTGGAAGCAGAGGAGATCGGTGCCTGCCAGGCTGCCCCATCGTAGGCGGAATCTTTTCTGTCACCTTCTTGTTTAGACACTTGAATTGATTATAGCCATGTTGGCCACAACGAATACAAGTTGACCGGGAGTAACGGTCTCTCCCCCGTCCTCTGTAAGGTCCGCTTTCTCCCATGGAGAGCATTGGGGTCCACTTGACTACTACACCGGGAGCCTCCGCGACGTCTACCGGTCCCCTTGCCTTTCTGAATTGAGGTAGCGACTACTCCACCCCCTGAAGCCACTACACTGCCCGCCTCTGACCGTACTCCCTCTTGGAAGTCGTCGTCTAACTCTATGGTTGAACCATCGTTATCGACGAACATGATACGCACCTTAGCCTTCCAGTTAGGGGGCAGTGCCTTCTTACTACCGTCCATAGTGGGTTGGTGTCCGTGCCCGATGTTTGCCTCTAGATCAATAACCTTATTGCAACGAAGGAAAGTTGTGTACAGTGATCATGGTCTCGCCTGCCAACTGATTCCTGAGTTTTATGGGAAGACATCTTAGGTAAGTTGTGAGCAAGACCTGGGGTTCATAGCGCACTTCGGGGACACTGATCAGACACTCAACAACGTATGTGGCATCCCTTCCTGACCTGAACTTTCTTGAGCTTAGAGTCAGGATCGCATCAATGGAGTTTTGAGCCTTCTGTGGATCATGCCACCCTTCCTCCACCAACTCGAGGAAGTCATCCAATTTCTGGGTGACCGCCCAAGAATGAAAGTCATGACCGTATCCTGTAGTTGTACGTACCCACTTAGCCACCTTGCTGCACTCCCCTCCAGGTAGGAGGCAGCCACAAGTACTTCCTCGAGAGGCAAGGTAAGTTTGCACTTCACATAGACTAGCATTGACCTCAACCATGTGTCAAGGTCATCACCCCTCTTATCTCCTGAGAAGGGTTGAGGCGATGCAATGACAGTCCTGGGAACCCACTCCTTGTTTCAGTGTCTGCACCACTCCCAGTTGTGGACCTTGGGGTGCAGGCTACTGCACTAGCTGTTGTTGGGGCTGTGTACCCTGCGCCTGTGCTGGCTGCGAGACGACAGACTGCCCTGTTACGGCAGTCTGCAACGGAGGTTGGGAGAACACTGTCTGAACAGGAACCTGTACACCAGGACTTGCTGTTAACCTGTCTGTCAAAGGCACACCTAGTAGGGAAGTGGTCTGCACCGAAGCTGGAGAGACTGCAAATGGGGATACTCCAGTCACTGGTGGGACAAAAGGAGGAAAATGTACCACAGGCCAGGCACCGGGCCCGGATGGTGATGGTGCGGCCTAAAGTCGCCCAACCAGCACGACCAAACTCCGCTGAATGTCCTACAAGAGCGACGTGTGGTACTAGTCCTGCATCTCTACTACATTTAACAGGTTTGTCCTCACGGTCTTCACATCATCATCTATATCAGTCAGGCTCTCTAATGTCCGCTTGTCTCCGCTGCATCCTAAACCTTCTTCTAATCATTCGGAGCTCTCCTTCTCTGGCCGTATCTCATCGAATGCCTTCTATAAATGTGCTTCATGAGCACGTGCTCTCTGTATGGCCACCTTCTCGGGAGTTGAGACTAACGGATAACTTTCCATAACGCCAACGGACTGACTTAGGGTCTGTGCGACCGTCGCCCCAACAGTTCCTGAACTACTGGCCTGGGAACTTCGCTGCGCAGTGGTTGTCATGGCTGCTGAAGTAGCTGCCTCACTTGCAAAGGTTCTGCTTGTCTCTGCGTCCCTAGCCCTTCGCTGTGGCTGCTGCCTCTCCCTAAGCTGGTGGAACAAAAACAGGTCACCCTCTAGTCCTAACGCTAAGTGGGTCAATCAGTGTCTTGACAAACGCAAGATCCTATCGTCCGGGTCAGGGTTCTCCCCGTCGCTCATAAGCTACAAAATTGTGCAGTGTCTACACTAGAACAGACTCAGCCTACCACAACGTAATGCTCAGACCGATTAATCGGTGGCAATGTGAGAGTATACACATTTGGGTCCAACAGGTAAGTCCAGATTCCTACAAACGAGACTATTATACTTGACTAGTCCGCAAACAGAAAGCAAATGAGCATAAAAATTCTACCTATGTTGTTGTAAGATGTTAATTGTTGTACATCTAACTAATCAAACATAAAAATAAAATCGTTTGGACGGTTGTTGGAAGAGTGGAATTGTTCCCGAACTTATCACCTGAAATATAACCCTTCCTCAATTCTTTCTGATTGTCACTTGACGTCAGCGTCCTTGAGCAATCGAGATAGTGTGCGTGTCTAAAGGTGTGCACACGGCCCACCCTTGTGCCCCAAGTCAATGCTGAGTTGGCCAGCCCTGCACCATGTTTACCCTCGCGTGCAGTGAGCCTTACACCGACCGATTGGCTGATAAAGAGGTGTTTAAGGACGACCCCGAAAGTTCTCACGAATGATTTAACGTCGCAAACATGACAACGATTATAGCCAATGGAAGGTAACCCCGCCGGCATTTATTTATAGACGTCCGGTACTCGTCTCCGCTGTAGGGCTTGCCTGCCCCTCATAACCCATCTACAGTGCAACAGGCAGACAAAGGACAAAGAAGCAAACCATGCGTGCTCTACTCCAGGTGGGTTGGCATGGTGACCATGACCCAATGCTTCGTCCAGGGCCCTTCAGATAGCTCCGCCCCCTCCTTCCAGATGCTCCACGTGAACAATGTCGACTCTCAAGGTTGAGCGCACTCGACTCCTCACATGAGAGGACTCTCAAGAAAGAACACACATCCTCATGATAAGAAGTGTCGAAGAGGGTAGATAAGGTTAAGAGCAACGTACCTCAAATTAGCTGCCCTCAACTACAGATATTCTCCAGCATTACACCGCCATTCCACCTCAGCATCAATCGCACATCAGATAGTTCTCATCACACTGCGAAACACCCAATTTAACCTCATAGCCTTCCCCTCTCCGCCTGGGTTGCCTGCTGGCCTTCACCCTCCTCACTACACACTTCCCACGGCCGCTCACCCAGCAGACCACGTGCATGTACCGCATAGGCAGAAGACAAGCGCCAGATTAGCGCAACGTACCACAGCTCCAATACCAAAATGCAAGGAAATGAGCGATAGCGAATTGAATTTCCAGATAGTCGTGACCTCAAACCAAAAGCAGAATTACAACTCGAGTTCCACCAAATAACAGCATAGCAAAAGCTCACAAGTGACAACGTTGGAGTAGTCTCATCATCATCAACAATGAACCAATGCCGATTCCCTATCTGGCGCTAGGCGCCCAAACTACGAATGGCAGATCCTATCTAGCATATCTACAATGCCGCTGGTGACGTCAACAGCTCCCCGAAGTACGAGCAGATCTCAGCCTATGTCGTTCACCTCAAGCACCAGGTATGTCTCACGCTTCACTCACAACCTCAATCCCCCGCACAGATGCCATGTGCACCTAAGGACCACCATGCGCCCCATCCAGCACCTCGCAGGCCAGCTCGGCTATGGCTGCCTGCGTGTACCCTGCTCGCCCGTGACTCCGTGAGCGTGTGGGCGCTTGCCTGCCAGTAGCGCAGTAGGCTAGTAGCGCTTGCGCAGCATGTAGCAAGTGCCCAAATGCCGAATGCGGAGGCAGGCACTTTCTTATATGGAAGTGGCCTGCCTGCTGCGTGCTGCCTAGCTGCGCTGGGCCCCTGCCCAGAAGCTTCCGGTAGGCCCTAAGTGGCTGAGCCCCGGTCCAAGGGAATCAGGCACAGGGCCTGGGGTGGTTACCTGTGTCCAACAGCCAGCGGCCTGTGTGCAGTCCATGCCCCGTGTCTAGCCCGGGGCCTGCCTCAGATACATTTGGAAAAAGGCAGGCAGGGCCTGGGCTCTCTCAACCAACTGGCCGCGCTGCGCAAGTGCCTGAATTTCCCAGTTGTGTGCAAAGCCCAAAATTAGCCTCTCATCCCCTGTCAGTCACTGAGGGCAGCCGATATTGCTGAAAACAGGTCCCGGTAGGGCTTAACGAGACCTTGAGCCTCGCAGTACTACATATTTCATTGAAAAATAACTTGAGGCCGGGAACCTCACGATTCTACCCGGGTGAAATTCTGGGGTCATTACCCAGTTATCTCACCATCTTTTCTCTTGTCTTGTTCATTGCATTTGAGCGCTTGCACTTATGCTATGTTGCTTTATCTTGTGCTGGAATCGGGTCCAGCGTCCCTTCCGAAATCATTGCTGTTGGAAACGGGATCCAGCATCCCATATGAGGAAAGAGGATTGTTGGAAAACAGATCCAGCGTCCCAAAGCAATTAACAATGTTAAAGAAAACGTTGCTGGAAAGTAGGTCCAGCGTCCCTATATCAGCTAACAATTAATCAATGTTAAAAAATATTGTTGGAACTTGGAAGCCCGGAAGACTTTGCTGAGTAGATTTCCAATCTACCCTGCAGGGCGGCGCCCCTTGTAACAAAGCAGCCCCTCCAGGCTGATTCAATTTGGAACTACGACAGACACGCCCTACCTTGAGAATGGTTGAATGAACATTCTACAAAAAGAAGTAATGTTTAGGAAGAAAGGAACCTTTAAGGATAGTCGAGCCTCTAAAAAAAAAAAAAAAAAAAAAAAAAAAAAAAAAAAACATTAAAAAAAAAAAAAAAAAAAAAAAAAAAAGAGAGGAAGTCCTCCTGGTCTAATTGTTGTGAGAAAGGTGTAGTAAAACTGGACAACCTCTCTGTCCCTCTCTTCCCACAATAAGAGACAGAACAAAAATATTTCCATTAGGAGACCTTCCTGCCCGCCGTCCATTGTTTCTTCCTTGCTTTCTTGTATTATGCTAGAATCAGATAACGTACAGCGAATTTGAATTTATTTATAAGAACGAATTGTACTGTAGTGATGCCGTTAAAACGCCTATCTCTTCTTACCAGGCATAAGAGCCAGAACACAATGACTCAAAATTTAACGGCGATGGATCTACCCTTGAGGATACTTGTGGTACCTGAAATTACAAAGTTACGGCTCCAAAGTGTGAAGTCCCCATACGCTACATTTCTCCAAAACTCTTGCAACCATTCCCAGAATCCTTGTGCCTCCACACATTCCAACCACAGGTGAGCGGATAACTCTATTATGGGATAAGGGCATTGGTCACAGTCAGAAAATGTTGATCTCCATACCTCGTTCTGAGAACCATTCCGCCGTGGGGGTACATGAGTGCATATGTAACCACTGTAGGCCTGCCATTTTGATTTCTCTGACACCTTGTATCATTTGGCAGTAGAATGGATACCGAATTCCTGAGAAGGTGCCAAAACTCGTATTCTCTGAGCGCTTGTTCCAAGATGTCCAACAGTAAGTTGTTAGGGTTGCGGCCTTGGATTGTAGGCTGGCACCTCTCTACCCAGGTCGTGCGCCTAATATCGGCCTCAGGCTGACGTCACAAGAACCAACTGCGAAGAAGCATCGTCAACGCACCAAGTCTGTATAACGCCAGCGCACCAAGGTAAGCGGCGAATCGAACCAGCTCCGATACCAAATTGCAAGGAACATGAATGTAGACGAAGCACATAGATACCAATTGCGAAATCACACTGAGGTCCGAGTAGTCAAAGCAAGGGCAGATAGCACATCGGAACCAAGATACCATCCATTTGAGAACGATACAGCAAAAGTCGTGAGTCAATGTCCAAGCCCTATAGGGCAACACCAACAACATAACCCGAAGTAGCTCTCTCTCTTGAATGGCGCCAGGCGCCCTATCTACTCTACAGCCTATACCTACAACTACAGCATGGAAGCAACCAGACAACTTGACGACCAGCGAGTGATGACGTCAACACCAATGCCGACCACCTCTCCACCAGGTACGTCTCTCTCTCTTCCCTCACTCTCCCTTGTTATCCCACACAGCGCCCTTCACCTTCCGAAGAACCACCTTCGCCCTCACCTCCTCCAGCGTCCTCATGCAGCCTGGCTATGGCTGCCAGCGCCCTGCGCCCAGGCTGCGCCGTACCGCTTAGCGCCAGCCTGCCTTCTCTCAGCCTAGCGCAGTGCAGCACACTCCCAAACGCAAAAGCGTGCCGGCCTTGCTCGCAAAGGCCAAGATCCCTGCCCACTCGCCTGTTCTGCCTATATGCCAGTGTTGCGTGTGGGTGGTCTGCCTTGAGCCTGCGCCTGGGCCCCAGTACCTGTACCCAGGCCCAATGCAGATGGGGCCCAGGTAATACAGTTGCGCCCCTTATGCTAGGGCTGTTGTCCAGATTCAGGCCCTGTACCCGTTTCCCATTGGTTTCCTCGGCCTCGACGACGAAATACTGCTTTTCTGAGGCCAGGGACCAATGTTTGATGTGTCTGTCTCCCAGACTGTCGCCCAGGGCTCAACCAACCGAGGCCCTGGGCTCAACTGCCTTTGCAGGAGTCTGAGGCTCACGATGCACTCCAACCAACTGGCGTGCGGCAACTGTCTGATACCCACTTTGTGTAATGCGGAATGAAGGTCTCTCATGGATATTCTGGCCCGCCTTCACTTAGGGCGGGCACGAGGCTTGCTGGGGGCCTATGCCCAGAACATATGCATGTCGGCAAGGCCCCATTGAGGGCTCAATCCTCACAGTAGTGAGTGCAATGGCCAAGTCTGTCCCCTTCTGCACCTGTCAACTTAATGAAACTTTTGGCAGGAGAGATACCTGTTTCGCTTCTGTACTTTGGGGAACGGCGAAGAAACTCGGGGACGTGCTCAGCTGCAACTGAACTGAGACTCCCTTTCGAGCGCTTCCCACACTGTACTACTTCCTAAAGGTGTGCCCGTATAAAAAGCCACAATTTTAGGAAACATACTGGCCACTACAGGAGCGCCCAAATTCATCCGACTGGAAACGTTTCTACTCTATTTTTCTATGGCCGATAGCTGGGTCAAGTACTGGTGTTTTAAAGCACCAGTACATGGGCACCTGGGCCGCGGGCCTGACACCTCGAATTCTGGAAGCGCGAAATGAAAACGTGACCACCTATCCAATTCATCGACGCCAGGCCCAGCGTTTGACGTTTCGGCCTCATTTTCTTGTGCCGACAAGTTTCGGACTGCAAGGCTGGGGCCGTGTAGTACTGGTTTAAGCAAGTTCCTCAAAGTGAGTCTGTGGAGCACAAGCCTAGTTTTCTCTAGTTCGTCAAGGCTGCAACTTTGAAACAGATCAAGAAAATAAAATGAGGGTGGCGACTGGCGAGGTGCATGTTTTCAGACTTTTCGGTGCTCATTGTATTCTCCCTTGACCAAGCTTGCAGCAGGTGTTGCTCCCCACCAACATAGTGGAGCATCTTTTTCTTTTTTCTCCAGTACGTATTCTAACTGGAAATCAAAATCAAATGCGCTTTTGCCCTTTTGCTCCACACGAGATTTCTGTTCTCGTTGAGCTCATCTTAGGACACTTGCATTATCTTCTAACAGATGTGCCACCCAGAAAAAAGAAGAGAAAAAAAGAATATCCGTCTCTCTGGCAGCAGAGAGATCTCTCCGAGGAAATGTCTTTCGTAGTGCTGCAGACAGTTAGAATGTGGTTCCGTTACTTCTCTCATTTATTCGCAGGCAGTCTATCGGACTCTATCCCCTGACTCCCCCATATGTCGGTACATCTTGTTTTCAGTTCGTTCTGTCCACTCTATGTACCCTGCTTTTACTTCATGTCTTCTCAGATGCTGGGCCCCATTCCCAGGACATGCAGGAACAGACTGGAGCCTTCTCAACGGTGACCCTTGCACAGTCCAGGGGATACCCTGGGCGCAGCGGGCAGCGGGGGAAATCGATATGGCCCTCGTGGCACACATTTATTATAAAGGGGTAACCTCAGTAGAGTCACAAAAACGAGTTATAATTGCACTATGGCGCAAGATACAGTTTGCAATTGCACTTTGGCCACCCTTCCTGGGCAGAAAGCTGGGTTGTATACATTGCCCGAACTGCAAGTCGAAACTGTACCTTCCCCGTTGTGCAATTATAAGTCATTTTTTATGACTCCTGCGTCATTTCCCCTTATAATTATACTGTCCCATGTTTCCAGCCACAAATGTGAAAACAGTTGTGGGACGAGTCCTAGAGATTAAAGGGGGGCGAGCCATGTCATCCTACTCCCAGAGGAGGGTTATAGGACTGGAAGCGGATGCTCCCCATCTGCGGGTTTCAGACTGCCCTCCTGCTGGAGCCCTATTGGCTGAAACTCAGAATTTATATTTTCAACCTCAAAAGCATCCTGCTTTAGGATCCAACCAATAGACCGAAAATATGGAGGGCAGTGCACCCAGAAACCAGTCCATACGGCCGGGCGTAGCCCGGGTGGTACACCCATGAACTGTTGACATGCAGACCCAAGTTCGAATCCAGATGGACCAGTTGAATAGAATAAAATCATTCTGAATAACAGGAACCGGGCAGTTCGATGATATCTCAAGGCTGTCGCCCTTTCTTTCTTTCAAAAAAAAAAGGAAACCAGTTGAGAGCAAACTAATCATAAATTTGCTAGGCTGGCACACAGACCATATTCATTGACAATCGTCTGAGGCTTCCTTGAAATAGGCCGCAGTGCACACTGTTCGGTTGTTCTGACAGAAATTATCTTTGGCAAAGGAGGTTTATGAGAGAATGAGAAATTCACACTGAAAACAATAGTAAAAAATGCACGATATCCATGCACATAAATGCACGATAACCTTGCACATGACACAACACTCAACGCAATGATAGAAAGATCAACTCGTTTTTCCAGAATAAAGCGGATCCCCGACCAGTTTCGGTCACCTCCCGGTGATCGTCATCAGGGGGTTTATCTCCGTACACCATTTGCTGTAGGTGAGGGGATCGAACCCTCCGAAACACCTCCCAAACCACAATCAATTTCCAGCTATGAAGCCATTTGTCTTTGCCTTCGCCGTTAATGAAACGTGTGTGATTTCATTACCCAAAAAAATTGGTCTCGATTTCACGCACGTTTGGGACCGCCACAGGACCCCCATCAATGGGAGAGCATAAAAAACTTCCTTTTCCCGGGCTTAGTTCACAAAAACAGGCTACCACTGATCTCCTGCCAAATCCACGATGCCTGTCAGTCACACACCTCAAACACTAATCCACCCATAATTTATTTTTCGGATTTTTTCTGCATAACATAGTTTTCTTTTCGAATTTTTTGGATTTCCTCTTTTCTTTTTGTTTTTCCTGCGACCTTCCCGGGTCCTTGCACGCCTGGCCTGCCAGGTAAACAAGATGACCCAGGCCGCCCAGCTGGTAGGATAGGACAAAGACATCCAACGCAAAAGACAATATAGTCAACGGGCCAAGTGTCACGGGCTGACACGTGCAGCGACCCGACCCCTGGAGCAGGGGTTCCACGAGGGGCTCTACAGCCGCCGCGTTTTCGCCACGTGGCACGGATGGCTGAGACAGGTAGGGTCAAGTGGAGTTGGCCGTTGGCGGAACCAAAGTGTGCGTGAGTGAGGCGATGAGACCGAGCGCGAGGGAGGAGCAGGAGGGAAGACTTCTGGCAATAGGGTGGGCGACGATAGAGCGGTGGAAACGATCTACAAGCACGACGGACTGGTCTCTACGACACGAAAAACGATAGAGGAGCTGACGATTCCTCAGCATCGAAGCGGAAAGAAGGAGTTTGACGCGAGATACAATCTGACAAGGAGGCAAACATCAGCATCGAGGTGGGAGACTGCGATCCGACGCGAGAGGCAATCAGACAAGGAGGAGGTGCCATCGCCACCTGGCGAGGGGAGGCAAACAGACAGCGAGGGGAGGCACTTAAATAGCGAGCAGAAAGGAGAGAAAAGTCGAAAAGGAAGCGCCCCCATCGCAGACGTAAGAGTACGGACTCGCACCGACGAGGGAAATTGCAATCACACCTTATTAGACAACTGGCGGCATAGATAGTAAGCGGGAGGGTAGATAGTGAGATACAATCCGACAAGGAGGAATCACCATAGCAACCTGGCGAGGGGAGGCAAAGAGACAGCGAGGGGAGGCAAATAGACAGCGAACGGAAGGGAGACAAAAGTCGAAACGAACAAGGACTAGCCTCGCAGGGGGAGACCGCGATCAGAAGTGAAACATTTAGAAAATTGAGGGGGAGACTGCGATCCAAATTCGATAGCTGGAGCAGTGCAGACAAGGGGAGGGCAGCAAATAAGGACGGCGGGACGATGGCGCAGTGAAGACAAGGGCAGCCTATAAGGCCGAAGGATAGACATCACGACGAGGATAACTAGCGACACGCTCGTACTGGACAGGGAGTAAGGGAGGAAGATCCTCAAAGGACAGGGCGAGAGTGCAGCAGGTGAAAGAAAAGATACGGGCGGTGTGGAGAAGGATCGGAGCGGCAGCGGAGCAGGAGGTACGCGCCTTCCAAGCCTCTGGCCCTTTCCACCATCCTCAACCCTTCCCCCACCCAGCCCCTCCGAGCCAGGATCAAACAAAAAAAAAATAAAAATAATACATAAACACTACAACTCGAGAACAGCAAAAATACAACCCTTCTAAGACAAAAACTAATAATAATCAACTGAAACTCGAAAACAACAAAATACAACCCACATCAGCAGGGCAGCTCGCACACGAGCGAAGATGGAGAGGGGGAGTATTAGAGGGGCAAGCTCCCTGATCTTTTTTCAGGGAGCCATGCGGCACACACTGGGTAGACGCCCCGCCACCCCGTACGAGCGTCCAACAATCAGACCCCTCCCCATTCGGCCCGCTGCAGATCTTCAACGGACTGGTCAGCAACGGCGAGACGATCAGAGGGCCTGGGTAGACGGGACAAAACAAACACCCCTGGAGGATCACGAGATGGTGACAGTACAGGAAGACCGTGAGGACAAAACGGGGGAAGCTGAGGGGAAATGTCCATGGCTGGAGAAGATGAAATACTAACGGAGGAAGAGAAAAGCAAGGAGGAGGAGAAAAAAAGGGCAGAAAAGAAGGGGGGAAATCCGGCCATTCGGGACACAGAGAATGAAAGGCCAACACGAGCAGATGCAAAACCGACCTGGGCACAGAGGGTGAGGGACACATTACGGGAGAAGACCCTCACCATCCGGAGATCGGTAGCAGAATCCCAGCAAGGAATGATGGAGGATCTCAAAATCCCCCTGGGCAACCTCTCCTCAGCACGCGCCTACTTTCTTACACTCTTCCTCCTCCCCTCGGAGAGTCAGGTGATAGACCAGTGGGGACGCGAAACGATGATGAAAACTTACCCGCCCGGAAAATTGGAGGAAAGAAACCAGGCATATGAAAAACAGGGAAGCAACTGGGTATTCCAGGGAGAGGTGGCCCAGAAGTCGGTGAATGACAAAATACGATGGATTTGTAAAAGATTGGAGGAACTGGAAGGTAGCCTAGAAGCAGTTCAGGAATTTTTCCTGATACAGCCCTTGTCATCAACGGTCTTCACAATCCTGAGCCTTTTTACACAAGACAAGCAGTGCATTGATGCCTGGAGAAGGCTCCGGTGGGAGAGATCGGAGGTGCGAATTTACCCATGGCACCCCAAAAAGCTCACCCCGGAGGAAAAACGAGAACAAATGATGCGGGACTACTTCTGGGTGGAGCTGCGGCATATCCCGGTGGAAGTTCAGGCCACCTTCATTCACGATCTGGCACAGCAGTACACGATAGTAGACTTCATCGATCCTCTCCCCTCGTACGTGGCAAAGAGGGATGACTACGTGATGCTGGCCTTGGACCTTCCGCGGGACCAGCCCTTCTCCATGGACGACATTATCCCCTTCAAAATGGGGGGGGAAATACACCAAATCCACACCGCACACAAGTTCCGGCCTTGGTGCTTCAAGTGCAGGGCGTACGGCCACCTGTGCACTGAATCGGCATGTCCCGTGCACCCGATCAACACCAGACCCGTACCGGGGAAGCTACGGAGAGACCCGCACAGGCCGAACCGATGGTACACGGTGGAGCCGGGGCACGACGGCTGGGTTTACTTGGAGGACCTGGACTCAAAAGGACAGGCCAAGGGTTGGAACTGGGAGGGCAGAGGGGAGCAAGGCAGGGTCAATAAGCCGCCAAATGATTGGACACCCCGGGAGGGGGCAACGGAGTCCAGATCAGCCCCCCCGCCAGCAGAGGCGACACCCCCCCAGAAACCCAGCCAGCCAGCACCGCAGCAATTCCGACAGTTGCACTCCGGAAACGTGCAACAAGAAAACCCCCTAAAAAAACAAAAACAGCTGGCACGGGGGCCAGCGGCAGGAGACTACCTGCCAAAAGACAGCTGGCAGCAAGGCCAGAAAAAGGAGGGGGAGAGCAAAGGATGGCAAATCTTGAAACGAAAAGAACCAGAACAGGCCGACCCGGTCAGGCCGGTGGGCAACGGTGCTGCGTCCGCCCGACCGGAAAAGGACAGGGACATAACGACCGCGGATCTCCTCGAGAGTGCTTTTGGCACCGAACCGATGGACGTGGAGGCCATCCCGGGGGCCCCACCCATCCCCCCGGAAATTGAGATGAAAGACGTTGCGCAAAACGGAAGATCAGGTCGCCTCACAGTCAGTTTCACAAGAAGAGCCTACAGCAACCAACCAAGCAGACAGACTGAAGAACCTCGCCGAATGGCTTATGGATAACCTGCAGCTTAAGTATCAGGGCAAAGATGAAGCTTTTTGGGATGAAACATATAAGGCGCTCATCACTTTGCTGGAGAACAGCGAAAGCCTTCAGTTGGTTCTGCACAAAGGACTGCCAAAAGGGGTGAACTGGCCGGAAACGTGCCAAAAACTACTAACTATTGTACTCAACCGTTTCCGGCCGGACGAGCCCCGCTGCTGTAAAGAGGGGGTGACAGATTCCCCACAAAAGGCACAAGAAAAAGACAAAGAGACAAGTCAACCAGGAACCGGAAACAGAAAATGAAAAAGCAAAGCAGGCTACGGGACCGGCAGCGGAGGAGAAAGTAGGGGACCCGGAGAAGGAAGCCGCAGAGAACCACGCAGAGAACCTGGCAAACGCAGGGGGCTCGACGGAAAAGGCAGTGGAAGCAGGAAACAAGGGAGGGGGGGACCAGGTAAAAGAGGGGGAGAAGAGGGTGGGGGGGGACCAGGAAATGACGGAAGGTACAAAAGAAACAGAAGGGGAGC
>BFEA01001156.1:15219-26760 GCA_003427395.1 Chara braunii
GAGAGAGAGAGAGAGAGAGAGAGAGAGAGAGAGAGAGAGAGAGAGAGAGAGAGAGAGAGACTCTCCTTCTTCTCCTTCTTCTCCTTCTTCTTCTTCTTTGCGAGGGTCCGCGGCGCACGATCGCAGGCGGTTGCCGCCGCTGCGCTGCCATTGCCTTGCGCGCGGTCATTGGTGGGTGCCATCGCCGCGCGACCTTTTTTCCGCACGCGGCGATCTTAGTGCCCGGCCGCGGCCGATCACGACCGATCGCGGCCGATTGCGGCCGATCGGGGCCGAACGCGGCCGATCGTGGTCGGGTGCTCGCAAGGCCTGAGGGGGCCGAGAACGGCCAGGTCCAGCTTCAACATTTGGGACCGCGGAGGCTGCAGCGGCGTCACGACCATTCATCGACAAAGCGCCGGGCACGGCGACATCGATGGACGACACGACAATTGCGCCGCATTAAGTCAGCCTCAGTCAGGGGACGATGAAGGGGGGTGCGGGGCCCAGCGGTGCGGGGGGGTCTGCGGGTGGGGGGTTCATCGCGCAGTCTGAGAGGGAGATGGCGAAGTTGAGGCGGGGGAACGTGGTGTGGAACTTCGTCACCGCAGGACAGCATGTGGGGAACCAGACAAAGATGCATGGGGACCGAAAGTTGCGTTGCAACTTTTGTGGCCACTTGTTTCAGGGGAATGCGGGGAAGGTCGCGCGCCATTTCACGCAGTCCAAGTATTGCAAGGCTGCGGGGATGAGAGTTCTCGCAGAAATATGGAACGGCACGGACTACATATTCAAGCTCGAGACTGCTCGGCGCGTGCGGAGATGGATGGCTGACGAGGGGGTACGGGACACGAGAGCAGCTGCGGGTGGGCAGCGATAGCGGATGGACGAGGGAAAGTCTGGAGAGAGGGAAAATGTTCAGGACGCCCTCGATGAGGAGGAGGGTCTCGAGGGTGGGGTTTGGGAGCGGGGAAAGGCTGACGAAGCAGTCGAAGACCCTGACCTGCCAGGGGAGGAGGTGGTGATGACGTCGAGAGGCGTCGGTCGAGCGGGTCCCACTCCTAGGGCACCACGACCTGAGGTGGAGCGCGCGAGGAGGGAGAAGAGGCCGGTGGGCGAGGGCGGCGAGGTGCGGGAGACGGCCACGGAGAAGAGGGCTCGGGAGACGACGATCGACGAGATGTACGATAAGGAGAAGTTGGCCGAGTTCCATGACGCGTGGCTGCAGTAGATCTACGCGAAGGGGTTGGCATGCAACGCCTTCCGAGGTCCGGAGTTCCAAAGGGTTCAGCGGGTGGCAGAGAGACTGTCGCGGACAGTTCAGTTCCGGTTTCCCGTGTACATGGTCACAACGGGCACCAGGATCCCTTCGCAGAGGGGCAAGGTGGCATCGATGATGAGCGAGGTGCGCTCAACTTTCCAGCACAACGGTGCCACCATCCTCTCGGAAGGGAGGAAGTCGCGCAGCGGCAAGCCGCTAGTGAACTTCCTCGCCGGGGGCGCCAACGGCGCCCTGCTGTACGCCACCGTCGCACGTGACGGGTCTTTCCGCGACACTACGGATATCGTGTACCTCTGGAGGCGCCATGAATCAGGTTTTTCCTAGGATGGGCAGTCACTAATTGGTACAGCTAGATGACTTTGTTCAACAACACTCCACGCCTAAACTTCTTTTCCGAGGAAGCCCAGGAGTCTCGTAGCATTCAAACATTGCAACTCAAACCCGGAATGTAGCAGGTGTCACCAGGGGAGGTAGCCACTACCCCTATGCGTCTGCTGCTACACCTCAGGCTCAGGATGTTGCAGGTTCTTCAGGTGAGGATTACTACTTCCCACATTTAGCGGCTGGTTCTTTTAACCACCTGCAAAGTAGGGTTTTGGGGCACCTGGCTGAGAATTTTAGCAATCCTTTTGGTGCTGAAAACTCCGGTCAGACCTCAAACCTTTTTCCTTCCATCTTGGTCGCAGGCAGCTTCCAAAGACTAGGCGCACCCTCATCTTCATTCCCCAAGAAGAACGATAGGTCAGTCAAGAGTTTCTTCAACGAGATGGTCGTTTTTCTCAGAAGCAAGAATGACCCCACTGATGATGAGGTGGAAGCTTTAGCTTTGTGCTACGAAGAGAAACCTTGGATAGACATGTAAACTTGGTGGTCAGGGCTATGCAGGTATATCTTAGCTACATGCACTGACCTTATGGGAAGCAAGAAGCAGAGGGATTTAGGTACAAGCCTATTAATTATCCAGAACTTCACTGCGACGAGGACATACCAGAATCTACTCAGCAATTTTTTCAGCAAGCCGAAGTCAGGTCCATGATAAAGGTCTTCCCCAAGTTATTGTCGGATCGGCATTTATACAGATATACTGCTGGCCAAAGGTAATCCTCGCCTATTGATTATCTTGAACTTTACTGCGACGAGGATATACCGGAATTTACTCAGCAATTTTTTCAGCAAGCCCAAGTCAAGTCCATGATGAAGGTCTTCCCCAAGTTATTGTCGGATCTGCATTTATACAGATATACTGTTGGCCGAAGGTAATCCTCAGGCAATGATCTTCGCCACCCATCCTCTAAGCCTTAGACTATCTAGTTAATTCACCTCAAAGGCTCAACCCGAAAAAAAAAAGAAAAAAAAAAAGAAAAAAAAAAAGGAGAGAGATCGAGTCTAAAGAGGTGAACTAACTAAACTAATGGTGAATCTTATGAGCTATTGAGTTTCCTCCCTTTAGAGGCTCCTATTGTGGCCTCACGACCTTTTCCAGTGGGAGGCTTGCTATCTGAGAAATTGCTCAGCCAACCTCCTATTTCTCCATGAAGATTAAAACCAAGTACGTCTTTACTAACCAATTTTTCTTTTTGCATGAATGGAGTCGACCAAGAGAAGAACCCTATTCAACAAAACCAGAAGAATAACTTAAGAGGAGGGGGAAAAGGAGGGTACCGGCAGCAGAATCAAGGTGGTCAGGATACGGGGTTTCTAGGACATGGAACCCAGCCCGACCACGAATGAGTTATTGGAAGGATTTCACCACCTGCCCTCCTTGGAGGATGTGAACATAATTATCTTCAGGCTCTCAAAGATACAAGACTGGCTAAGACAGCCAAATGATTTCAAAGGGAATTCACTTGCCACTTATCTCTCGGAGTTAACTCAATTGCTGAAATGGCATGACACATCAGACTCAAGGGCAGTCCTCCACTGAATTGAAAGGGGGGTTATCCTCAACCTCAACGGAACCTCTCATTATGATCCTCGCAAGATAGAAGAGTTAGCTCGTGTAATCAGACCTGTGATGACCAAAGCGAAATTTAGAAAAACCCTTAGATACCAAGCGTCACTTTCGGTACATTTCCCGTCCTATGAGCACTCTGATAGGGACACATCTTTTATTATCGAGACTGTTCAAAATTTGTTGACTCATGATGTCATTGAAGAATCCCCTTACCCGGTTATGGTTAATCCAATTTTTGTTCTCGAGAGTTCCTCCAAACTAAGATTTATTATGGACCTACGTTTTGTGAACCGCTTCATCTCTATTCCGAAATTTTATTATGAGTTTGTCTCGGATGTTGCAGCCGCTTGTTCAGATATCCCTCTCCAGGATTTTCTCACCTCCTATGACTGTCACATCAAAAATGGTTACTATCCTGTGATGTTTAATGAGATATCTCAACCCCACCTCGCGTTCGAATGGACTGGAAGTTTTTCCATTTTATACCCTTTATTTTGACATCTTCTCGGCATGTTAGATTTTCACAACCATCATGCAGGAGATTATGGCCTCACTAAGAATTTTGAAAGTAAAGATTTTTTCCTATATTGACTACTATAAAACACCCGCGGACGCGCCCTCGAGGTCCAGCTCGGATGGCGGCCGTATACAGGCCGCGTCCGCGACTCACCTGGTCCCCGCCGCGAACGCAAATTTACCATATGTTTCCTGAATTAAATCATGGGTAAAATATGGGGTTGTAGGGATTTTTAATGCCTACACCCCAATATTTTTTTTTAATTGAAAAACGATATGTTTTTATAATTATAAAAAATAAAAAACAGAAAAGGGGGAGAAGAGAAATTCAAAACAAAATTAAAAAAAAAGTCTTTTGGGGGGGCAGAGATTTTTGGTTGGCAGTTATTTGTATTCTTCTTTTTTACTTTTTTTTTCCTTTTTCTTTTGTGTCACTTCGGAATGGAAAATATATATAAACATACATATATATATATATATATATATTTATATATATATATATATGTATATATATAAAATATATATATATATACAGAGTTGCATGGCCGAACGTACGGAGACCCCTAAGCTAACCCCTGAACGTTTGGGCGTTCGGGTCCCCGTACGGGGCCCGAACTCGAAGGGAAAATATTTCAGTACCTAACAATGATTATTTTTTTCTGATTTTTTCTGGTGAGTTCTCTGTTATGTAAAGTTTCTGTCTCTCAATTTTGAAGTCATTCTGTGAGGCCAAAAAATAATGGAAAATCGGCAAAGATGGTGGTGTCAAAACATGCTCTCCCACTTACTAATTTGTTTTTTTTTTCTTTTCACTTTTTGTTTTCCCTTTATATCGGGGCCTGATAAACAATATTATTTTTTCAATCTTTATTTCTAGGTTCTCTATGATGTAAGATACAGATGTATAAAATTTCATGTCATTTGACAAAGGAAAAAAAAAATGAAAAATCGCCAAAGATGGCGGTGTCAAAAACTTGCTCTGATTCTTGTTTTAGTTTTTCTTGTTTTCATGAATATTATTTATTTTTCGTATTTGATTTTTATTTCCAATTTGGTAAGAAATTTGGATGTACTATTGAGGCAAATGTTGTTTAGTTTATTCTTCTGCATGACATAGTTGTTTTGCAGAATTTTTTTTTTTTTTTTTTTTTTTTTTTTNTTTTTTTTTTTTTTTTTTGGTTCCTCGTTCGGCCGAACGTCCGAACGCGTCGAGAGGGGTTCCCAAACGTTCGGGCGTTCGGGTTCGGGTGTTCGGCCCGTTGTGAGGAAACCCGGGGAAGGGTCGCCTACCGTTCGCCGAAGCCAAATAGCAACGGCGCCTATCACTCGCCGCGCCCGCCTCCGAGGTCCTCGACGATCAGCAGGGTGATGGCCTCAGCACTCACCGGCTCCATGGCCATTATGAGTTTCATGTCCAAAGACTCTCGCTGCCTGTAGGATTATAATGAGATTAATTAATCAGAAATATTCGCCATTCTTCGGGCTCGCCTTCAGCGGTAGGGCCCCCCAACCCCCGTCACTCTCTCTCCGTCTCATCAGCCTCACATACTCTAGGGGTTCAACCGGGCTCAGACGCCCAGTTCGTTGTATCAGACTCAAAAGTTCCCAAGCGTTCTCAGGCTTAACCAAGTATCCCCGTACAACTCAAAAGAAGGGATTAAATAAACTATACTTTAAATGAGTAACAAATAAAAATAAGTTCACTTGAAATATCCTCTCCCGCTGGCAGCGGGTTGCCTGATTTGCAGTTCATTTGAAATACCCTCCCCCGCTGGCAGCGATTTACCTGATTGGCAGTTCACCTCGAAATGTACTCCCCCGCTGGCAGCGGGTTGCCTGATTGGCGGTTCACTTGAAGTGTACTCTCCYGCTGGCCGCGGGTTATCTCATTCRCAGTTCACTAGAAATGTGCTCTCCAGCCAGCTGTGGGTTGGCCAATTGGCAGATCACGAGAGATGTGGTCTACCGCAAGCAGCGGGTTGCCCGACTGTCAGATTACTGGAAGTGTGCTCTCCCGCTAGTAGCGGGTTGCCTGCTTGGTGGTTCACTTGAAATGTCCTCTCCCGCTAGCAGTGGATTGCCTGATTGGCAGTTCACTCGAAATGTACCCTCCCGCTGGCAGCGGGTTGCCTGGTTGGCAAGTCACTCGAAACGTGCTGCCCCGCTAGCAGCGGGGATGCAAGTAGGGTTCAATTGCCAGATTGATGTGTCTGGCTGCTCCCGCTATCATTGGGGGTACTTGAAATGCTTGATTACCGAATCAGGGAAACTGGTTGTTCCCGTACTCAGCGGGTATACTTGGAATGCTCAATTACAGAATTGATGAAATGGTCGTTCCCACTATCAGCAATTATAATTGGAATGCTCGGTTACCGGATTGGTGAAAAATGGTTGGATGTAAACTTCTCCTTATCTCTCCTACTTCGTGCATCAGTAGCTGCTATTCCCGCTAGCCTGATCTACCGTAGACGGTCGTCCGGGTAGGTGTGTGGAATATACACAAATACATACATAAAAAAATTAATAAAAATCTCTCAGTCACTCTCCTTCACTCTCTCACTTTCTCACTTCGATTCTCTCCTTTTTTCCCCCATCAATCCACTCTTTCTCTCTCTCTCTCTCTCTCTCTCTCTCTCTCTCTCTCTGATCATGGCCTGTCTAGTCTTCAGCTCCAACTGTTCTCTCTCTCTCTCTCTCTCTCTCTCTCTCTGACTGGCGAGGGAAAAGGGAAGGGTAGAAAGGAAAAATCAAATATTCAAGGTAACATTGATCACATTGAATGACCGATAACTCTGAAGTTCAGTTTGGTGGTGAATGGAGAGCACCATTCGCTGCAGCGCGCAGATTACCTACGGGTACCTGATTAGCTATTCGCCGTTCTGAGGAAAACACTGACCCCTCCAACTGTGGGAAGGCTCAATTGCTCGGTCATCGACAGCGGAGCTGCTTGATACGTCGTTCACCGAAAGGCGTCGTTGCCGTTGGCAATGGAATCACTTTTCTGATCAGTTTTGCTGGTGAGCGCTGTTCCCACTAGCAGCGGGAAGGTCAGACTAATATCCCTCTGGTGAGCACCGGCTGCGGAATGTACTTGATTGGTCACGCTGAAGAGCATCCCTGCCCGCAGCGGAAATGTTTGATTGATATTTCACTGATGAGCACCTGCAGCGGATGTGCTTGAGTGGTCACACTGATACCCCCGCTAGCAGCGGGAATGTCACATTAGTATTTCACTGATAAGCACCTACAGCAGGATCCGCTTGATTGGTCACACTGAAATGCACCCCCGCTAGCACCGGGAATCTCACATTAGTATTTGATTAATGAGGACCTGCTGCAGGGTCCGCTTGATTCGTCACACTGACAAGTACCCCCGCTAGCAGCGGGAATGCCAGACAGTCTATCTCTCTCTTACTCCCTCTCTTGCTCTCTCACGCACACCTCTCTCATAGACACAGTCTCTTTCTCACTCTCTCACTGCACAGTCTCTCTCTCTCACTGTGCAGTATCTCTCTCTCCCTTCCTCTCTCTGTCTCTCTCATTCAGTCCGCTCTCTACTCTCTCAGTCTGCTCTCTCTCTCTTCCACTCAGTCCGCTCTCTCTCTCACTCCCTCAGTCCGCTGTCTCTCTCTTCCACTCAGTCCGCTCTCTCTCTCCTCCACTCGGTCCGCTCTCTCTCTCTCTCTCACTCAGTCCGCTCTCTCTCTCTCTCTTACTCAGTCTGCTCTCTCTCTCACACTCTGTCCGCTCTCTCTCTCACGCAGTCTCTCACTCACAAGTAACCGCCTGAGCGCCGACGCGTCTCCGCCTCGAGCTTGTCTCCCACTCTGCGACTGCTTGACGCCGGGCACACCTGGCATGCAATCCCATTCCCTTCACTGTTCTCCCCTATATCCCCTTCAGTCCCATGGTCTGACCGACCAGGGCCTTCTCGGAGTGCAAGTGTGCAAGAAGTAGTCCGCCGCGCCACGGAGGAAACAGAAAACAGTGGTACCGGTCTCACAGGCTCGGCGTCCACAGTACCCAGGCAGCAGCTTCAGCCCACTGGCGTAGACAGCTCCGACGAGTTTCGCAATGGTTCCGAGCCGAGATAGTCCCCTACATCCCCCTCCTTGCCACGRGCTTTAGCGGGTCAGTGATATCTAAGCGACTAAGCACTTAGGCCCGTAGTGGCCACGGCGTCGGGGCAGGGGCCCCCATGMGGATCCACCTGTACTGCTAGTTTCCGCACGGTACCTTGCGAAACCGCGTGGCCCTTCAAACCCTGCAGTACCAGTAATCTTCGGGTAGCAGGAGTAGTCTCTTGRGCCAGGCAAGCTGAGCCCAATCCCACCAAAAAAAAAAAAAAAAAAAACAGCTCTGCAGCCAACCCCCCCGTAGTCTGGATATGTCTAAGGGTTAACACTTCTATCTGCCGCTGGCCACACTACCCGTATACCGRCAGTTTGACGGTACCAAGTCCCATAGAACCGGAGCAAATGTGGCAATCTCCGACCGATCGCTGGATCWGCGCGCGTAAGTGTCCCAGRCTAGTACACACACRAAAATAGTGGTATCCCGTTGCGGTGTCCCATGGAACAAGTTGCGGCGTCACCATACCAATTCCGAACGTTGAACTAGCCAACWAGAACTTGTCTCGACGTTATATCTCAGCAATCYGTACYTGTCAATGTCAAACCCGGATCACTCAGTCAGGCTCGCTGTAATTCTTACCATACCGAAGCCGAAYCTGATATAACCATCCGGGGTTCCCGTGCCTCGCRCCGTGTCGATACCGATCCAGTACCAAGTCTGAAAATGATGCTGTGGCGTGTACCACGCCAATGTCGAACCAATACCGTACCTGAAACATGTCAAACACGGCAAGATGCAGYRGCGCGGTAATAGTACCGARCCTGAAGTAAACCGTCGCAATGATCCCGGACCTGAAAATAAATCACCGCAGAGGTTCCGAAATAAACTGCCGTGAGGGCGTCGAACCTGAAACGAAACMCCGCGATGCCACCRAACCTGACCAAACCYGAAATSCAGTACCGCGCTGTTGTGCCATGSGGATGCCGAACCCGYACAACCRAACCWGATATAGAATGCYGCAAYGTTTCCGRACCTRAAAACAAACTGCCGCCAAGGTTCCAAACCTGGAATAACWRTCGTAGTGGCCCCGGTCCTGAGAATAAATCACCGCAGTTGTCCCAAWCYTRAAAATAAGTYACYGTAGTGAGACAGCTGTCACCGGGCCCATACCGTACCTGAAGCACGTCAGACACCGTAGGACGTAGCCACTCCGTAACAACCCTCGTATCCGTACCGAACCAAACACCATAGTCGACCCAAGGCAGCACCACCCCATGCTGTCCATGCGACTCCTGCTCTCAKAACATCTCAACTRCRGTAATGTTAGTAATCAAGCACACCAGGGAAAGCGTCGCAGGGAACCTCGACCATCGGCWGTAGTGTTAACTTGTTAAAATCCGGGGAAAATGATCAATCCGGAGTCAGAGCTGATRGCGGGTAATCGAGGCGAAATTAGGCCAATCTCCCAAWAGTCATRGGTTCCCGTCCCGTTCATCGTTTTTCATCATTCTTCCCTTTCCTTAATTCTATWGTCGRAAAYAGTAAATTAACTGTAAGTTCTCCAAAATTAAATTCCGMGAAAATTTAAATAAATGRMCGAATTCCTTTTGTTTCTTTTCTCTTTTACCATTTTKAATMTTTTTYTATGTTTTTAATYTCATTGYCGGRAACATAAAATAACAAGGGTATTCCCCYTAGAATTAAATGCCGTGAAAAATAAAGAAATTAAGGGATATTATGTTTTTTCCCTTCTCCCCTACCGGTCTTAATCCTTTACCCCCTCTTTAATTTTGGTACTAAAATAGACAAAAATTTGAGGCCTCTTTTCGGCCCCGGTCGTATTGTTGCAAAAACGTTGTAGCGAGGTCAGTTCCTCGATGCCTCTTCGCGACAGGCCAATCCGGGTCTAACCTTCTGAACGACTGGAAATAGCGGTCTCTAGATATGCCGAGTGCGCTTACCCATCTCACCGTCTTTGAGGGTTAGTCGTAAGGTTTAGTGTGCCAAAAATCAGGGGTGCCATGAGTTCCCCTAATTTTTGTTGCCTGGTCATATCAGAGTACCGTCAAAACACGGACTTGTCCCTGGGCCTAAGTCTCAAAACCGCAGATTTCAAGCGGCGCACTGCTTGTGGCCGCCTGACAGTTAGCCCGGACCACTTCTCGACGCCCCCGTCGAGCCCTTCCCACTTACGTCAGACGAAGCGGACGACCTTCAGGATGATGGCCCGTAAAGGACGCCCAAGTCGGCGTTCAATTGTCTTATGTTTCAGTCTGTTTTGAGTTATAGGGCTATGTAGATGTTTTTTTACTTCCCTTTCCCGCCGGGTTCTCGGCCTTGGTAGGATCGTCTTTTTTTATTGTCGTTGGTCCGTGAAGGGTGCCGTCCCACCAGTTTGTCTAATGCGGACTCTCCGTTTTGCCCTCTTGAGTACGAATAACCATTTCTTCTTTCTTCCTAGAGCTAACCCTTTGACCTTTCTTTTCTCTATTCTTTTTCTCTTCTTGGAGCTTTCGTCTGCCTCGAATCGTCTCAAGGGATCTCCATCCTCCATCTTAGCCTTTCCCTTTCCTTTGGGGCCCGTCAGCGATAAGGTGGGTGCAGGCCTGGGTCTAAACAACTTTAACCTGGCGCCCGCCACTAGGTCCTTCCACTTAGATCCATCCAATTCTGCTATCATATATGCACCCCAGTCGAGTGCCTCAACCACTCTGTAAGGTCCTATCCATCTATTTGCGAGTTTTCCGGTCCAGGTCCTCTCCAGTGCCGCGTCGTAAAGAAGGACCATATCTCCTACGCTCACCCTCTCTTTCCTGATTCGCACGTTCTTATCCCATCTCTCTCTACCCTTGTCCCTTTCCACTGCCAGACGATCTGCCGCTGTCATGAGGTTATCTTCCAAACTGTAGGTTATCTGTCTTGTTCGGGCAGCTAAGAGTTCCTCTCTGGACATCTCCTCCGCCCAGTCGACGGTTGTCCAGCTGTCGACGTGAAACTCTATGGGGAGCGGACAATGTCGCCCAAACCACAAGGTGTACGGTGGGTATCCGGTACTAGCCCGGACCGTGACGTTGTCCGCCCATATTGCGTATCGAAAATATCGTGGCCAATCACTGTCCTTACCCTTGCACCACTTGGACAGGTGACGCTATCAGAGTCTGGTGTCCCCTTTCGACTGGGGAGCTCGACTGTGGGTGATAGGCGGTGGCTATCGAAACTCTCGCCCCAGCTCTCTTGAATACATTCTGAACCTCGTCAGCCAGGAATTCCGCTCCTCTATCCATTACTATCTTGCTGACACAACCATACCTAGATAAGTACTCCAGGATGAAGTTCTTTACTTCCTTTGCCGTCTTACTCCTGATTGGTCTACCGTCCACGAACCCCGTGAAGTCGTCTCGTATGTTCACAACATAGTTCATATTGCCTACCCCTTTCGGCATCTTCACCAGATCGGTGTGTACCTTCTCTCCTGGTCGGGTTGGATAGGATGGATGAAGTGGCTCTTTGTATTTCACAAGAGCCCTTCTCTGGCATTCCTCGCATGTCATACAGTACCTCTCGACGTCCTTATACTGTCCTTCCCACCAGTACAGCCGGCGTATCTTTTCGTAGGTTCCTTTGACTCCCCTGTGTCCTCTGACTACCCCGTCGTGAAGCTCTGCAACTATTCTCTGTCTCTCCTCAGGGTCACAGACTCCTCGTAAGGGCATTCCCAAGCCTACTCGCCTTCGGA
>BFEA01001156.1:32579-48039 GCA_003427395.1 Chara braunii
CATCGTCCTTTCTAGCTTCCACTATCCTTCCAAGAGCTTCCAATTTCTATTTTCACTCCCTTATCTCCCAGACGGCTACGAGGTCATCTGTCTAGCAGCTGAGGTAAGTTAGTGCTATAACCACTTGTAACCTCATCGCCGACCGCTCCAATATGTCATAAAATGTCTCAAAGTCCTCCTTATCTCCACCATCCTCTATCGCCTCTAAAGTCTTTATCGATTCCTTCCAGTACCGGTCGTGAGCGGCTAACACCCTAAGTATTGCACCATCTGTTACAACTCTTCCTAACTCTCCAGCTTTCCTAGCTTCGCTTATCTTCAACCTCTCAGCCTCTCTAGTCGTCTGGTACCATGCCCTTATCCGAGACCGCCCTTCGAAAGGTGTCACTTGGAGTACGTATTTTATCCTCCGTCCTCCTTCTATTCCAATCCAAAGTCCTGTTTCCCTAGCCTCACGCAGCGCTCGGAGGACACACTCTGCCTCCTCAACTATGCACAGTCTGGTATGGAGCTGGAGTTCTATGATCACTAACACTAATGGTCCATCCAGTCTCCCTACCACATGTAATGAGTACCAATCCGTCGTGTGTAAAGTTGTCCCGCTCATGTCCTGTCGCTACTTCCCTGCGTTACTTTGTCTTCCGTTGTCTCGCTCTCTGCAGATCGCTCACTAGTTTCTTCGTGTGATACGCTTCTAGCTTTTACCATCTCCAAAAAGTCTGATCTCCACGCCTGGATAATCTCTCTTTCCTCCCTAAACAGATTCTCTAACTCTCTCGTCACGAGTTCATCCCTACGCAACTTGCCCTCGTCCTGACAGGACCAGATCTCCCTTAACATGTTCCCCAACTTCTTTACTTGGTTCAAGAGTGGTTCTTTAACGCGCTTTCTCACTCTTTCGACTGCCCCACTCTCCTCTTCCATACTCAGTCCACATCTTTTTCCAGCTCATCCGCTCACCCTCGCTCTAGCCTCCGCTACCGTCTCATCGTGGTAGTGCGCCGTGCGCATATAACCACGAGACCATATCATCACATCATAGGAAATCGAGGTCTGGAAGGTCACTCGCGCCAGTACATCAGCTCTACGCTCGTGGATCAAATCCCTGGCTCGTTGTCTGCACTCCCTTGCTGTCAAGTCCTCGTCTACGTACGCTCGAAGAAGTACTGTCACAGTGTATCCTGCGCTTACCAGTTGTTCTCCTACACGCATCACCGTGGCCGTCCTTCCCGGCATTCCCTAAGCTGCGGCCTTGAAGAGAAGTCTCACATTCTTTAGCCCCACGTAATCGATCTCTGCCCGTCTCCTGCCGTACCTAATCAGATCGATTGGCCTCAGACAGTCCACCCAGCTAGTAACGTCTATGATGTCGTCAAGCGTCTCTCAACTGGGCGGCCCCCACCTCACACAAATGGCGTAGTATACTTCCTTGAAGCGGGGCGCTAAGCCCTCCCAGAGCGCGTAAAGTGTGTGGTTCACTGCTCTACTCAAACAATCCACGCTCCCATAGGTCTGCCCTATCACGAAGGTAGGAAGTCCGAATCGCCAATCCTCTCTCGGGTAGAGGGTCGGATGTGGTGGGCCGTATACCAAGCAGCTCCAACTCGTCCTCCCTCCAGAGAGTCTCGCCAGTTGCTGATTAACGATCACTCAGGCCAACGACTCGCTTCTCCACCAACTCCTGCTCGTCCCTGCGAGTGTCAGTCCTATCTCTAAATCGTGTGCTCAATCCGCTATCAGATGTCCGACCCCTTCTTGATCATGAGTCGTTTCGGGTCGTTCGTCTCGTAGTATTACTGTCCAAAGGAAGAGCCCCTCTGCGAGCCACGTTCCCAAGTATCGTATCGGTACACGCCCTGCCTCATTGAACGCCACAGGAAGTGGTATGTCGTATCCAACCGCCGTCTCTGTGGGTCCCACAAGCTTCCTTACACTATACGATTCGGACTCTCGTGAGAGAACATAAGCTAACCAGGCCACTGAATCACTCCTCATCTCTCCTCCTACTCTCGGTCAGCATCACTCTATTCCTTCCGATGCACCCCATCTCTCGACGTTGCTAACCTTTTAGACAACTCTCGCACTCTGGTCCAGTATGGTCGAGTAGGATCAGTAGCCAGGCTCACTCAACCGTCGCCCTAATGTGCTCCTCTACCTCCTACGCCCGGACTGCTACTCCTATCCTGGGAAAATGGGCGTCTGTAATGTCAATCTCCTCCTCGTCAACCTCACTCTCTRGGTCGACCCAGTCTGGCTCCCAGGCATCCTCGTCGTCCTCTCGCTCCCAACCCTCGTCGTCAAACTCGTCCTCGACGCGGTATGGCGTCTGTCCTATACCCTGGTAGTATTCCGCCAACTGATGGTCGTATATCAGAGGTCGCCCGGCGTCCTCACCCCACCAGCTCTCCTAGTCGTCTGAGAAGAGCCCCCCGATACAGGTCACGTACTCGGGGCCTGCTCGGAGCTCACGGTCTAGCCAATCCCAAACGCACGGAGACTGGGGCCACTCGTCGTCCATCGAGCGGATCAGCTCTATAAGTTGAACCCTCTCGTCTCCCCAACGAGGCGCACCGGTTGCGAGCGAATAATAGATGTAGTCTAGGTCGGCAGGCCTTCTCGCCAGGATCTTGAGATCCTGGTAGGCCAGGTATGTCTCGACCACTCCACCAATACCTCCAAAGACGCTCTTTACTACGAATGTCGGATTTATCGCCTGCAGGCTCCTAACGCTGTACGGGAAAAACCCGTCCCGTGCTACCACCAGCTCGCCCGTGATATCAAGAGGAGAGCGTCCGTGATATAGGGTCAACGGGTCGCTCGAGTCCTCYGCTCGGAAGGCAGCTACCTCTTYCCCTAGGTAGCGTAACGCCCTGCTAACWGTGCCACTAGTCCCTGTCGTCGCGAGGCCCACCACGGCCTCCCTGACCGCACCCGGTCCCAAATACAAGTAGGCTCTCACTACGCCCACTCCTTGCCCCGGCCGGTGCTCTCTGTACGTCCAAAGCCACACGTCCTCGGACAAGATKATGGACCTCCACGCAAAYTGGCCGTCRRCGTKTYRAATGYTGCGTCCGGGGATCGTGAGCTCGACCAGATCCCTCTCTATGAGTTCAGGGGGCTTCAAGTCCCAGTCAATGGTAGCCCCATAGACCTTTACTTGCACCCGCGGCCACATTCAACTAGCGGCTGGAGAGAACGCAGGAAGAGGGAGGTGTAGATTAATAATTGAAAATTCTCGTCGCTTGCCTCACGCCTTCGGGAACAACCTAGTAGGTTCACCCAAAACCAGGTTACCGCAGCGTCTCTTTCCCTTCTTCTTCTAGGGAATTCTTTTGTATTTTTCAATTATAAATTAAAGAAAATGTATTTAGCTAAGATAAAATTTATTTCTTAGTTTATATATATTAAGGATCAATACATATATAAGCCCGCTGAGTTTTATGATTTTTAGGGGTAGAAATAAAATTTGGGGAATTTACTAAAATTTCGGCAGCGTTTCGCCTCCCCTCGTTAGGATGGGGTTCTAGCGAAGCCCTCAAATAGCGCTGCCGAAGACGGAATATCAAAAGGAATAATGAAAAAAAAGGAAAAATTGATTTAACTCGATTTTTAAATATTTTTGTTAATTAATTAGCAAAAATTTAAATTAAAAGTGAAATTTCGAAAAATTTCGACATCAGTTTTCCTTCCCCCCCGGTGAGATGGGGTTCGGAAAAAAGTCCCTCAAATAGGTAAAGTAGATATGAAGAGCATTGAAGTCAAACAAATGCCCCTACGCAATTTTTAATATTTATTTCAATTTTTTATATCGATTTTAAATAACAAAATCAAAAGCAAAATAATTCTTAATTATTTAATGGGGCAAAACTTCGCGAATTACTTTCCACAATCTTACGGGATATATTTGACAAAAAATCATCCGTAACAAATGCGGAAGCTAGAAGCTATGGCTTCCCTCTATCTACCCGCTTCTCTCAAAATTGGGGTTAGGACTTCACCCAAATTAAGGTTTTCCCTAATTAGGGTTTTGGGTTTTGCGCGCAACCGCACGAACACCGCAAAGCCCTGCTCGACGCGAGAAATTTTTTGTTAGCTTTCACTAGTTTTAGAAGAAAAACTTATAGGATGATATTTTTAAATTCCATTTTCTTTTAATTTAAATAAAATTACAAAGAAATTCAATTTTTCGTTGATTTTCTTCCACCTTTTGTATCTGTTGGAGCTCGTCTTTTGTCCAAACGAAGTCCGTTTTCCCCGACTAGGGTCTCAAAATGTCGGGAAAAATAAAAAGACCAACTTTGGTCCCTGCGGGGTTCCCCTAATTTCGCTTATTTTTCTGACTTTTTCAATAAAACAAAAATCAAAATTTTTAGAATTTTTAATCAAAAAATATAAAAATTTTCATATCTCACTTTTTAGCCGTTCGAATTTCACAAAATATCTCAAAACATTCGCCTCGACGAGAGGATGAACGTTGCTCTTTATGCGCCTCGCACGAAAGCGCGCCGATCAGGAGATATCAAGGAAAAACCAATTAGAAATTTTAACTCATGATTTTTGGGATTTATAATTGGAAAAATACAAAAAATTCCATATCTTTTTTTCTAGCCGTTAAAATTATTCAAAAACTGTCTCAAAACGTTCGCCTCGACGAGAGGGCGAACTTTGCTCATGCGCGGCTCGCGCAAAAGCGCGCGGATCGGGAGATAATTCAAAAAAACTAAATAAAATGATTATCAAAAATATAACTAATCAAGAAAACAAGCTAATTAGTGTTTGAATACTCAGCCCGTGCACCCCCGTTGGTTGGGGAAGGCCGCAGCCTTGGGGGTGCTGCTCCCCTCCCCGGCAACGGCGCCAAAGTTGTGAGGAAACCCGGGGAAGGGTCGCGTACCGTTCGCTGAAGCCAAGGGCAACGGCGCTTGTCACTCGCCGCGCCCGCCTCCAAGGTCCTCGGCGATCAGCAGGGTGATGGCCTCAGCACTCACCTGCTCCATGGCCATTATGAGTTTCATGTCCGAAGGCTCTCGCTGCCTGTAGGATTATAATGAGATTAATTAATCAGAAATATTCGTCGTTCTTCGGGCTCGCCTTTAGCGGTAGGGCCCCCCCACCCCCTTCACTCTCTCTGTGTCTCATCAGCCTCACATACTCTAGGGGTTCAACCGGGCTAAGACGCCCAGTTCGCTGTATCAGACTCAAAAGTTCCCAAGCGTTCTTAGGCTTAACCAAGTATCCCCGTACAACTCAAAAGAAGAGATTAAATAAATTATACTTTAAATGAGTAACAAATAAAAATAAGTTCACTTGAAATATCCTCTCCCGCTGGCAGCGGGTTGCCTGATTTGCAGTTCACTTGAAATACCCTCCCCCGCTGGCAGCGATTTACCTGATTGGCAGTTCACCTCGAAATGTATTCCCCCGCTGCCAGCGGGTTGCCTGATTGGCGGTTCACTTGAAGTGTACTCTCCCGCTGACCGCGGGTTATCTCATTCGCAGTTCACTAGAAATGTGCTCTCCAGCCAGCTGTGGGTTGGCCAATTGGCAGATCACGAGAGATGTGGTCAACCGCAAGCAGCGGGTTGCCCGACTAACAGATTACTGGAAGTGTGCTCTCCCGCTAGCAACGGGTTGCCTGCTTGGTGGTTCACTTGGAATGTCCTCTCCCGCTGGCAGTGGATTGCCTGATTGGCAGTTCACTCGAAATGTACCCTCCCGCTGGTAGCGGGTTGCCTGGTTGGCAAGTCACTGGAAACGTGCTCCCCYGCTAGCAGCGGGGATGCAAGTAGTGTTCAATTGCCAGATTGATGTGTCTGGCTGCTCCCGCTATCATTGGGGGTACTTGAAATGCTTGATTACCGAATCAGGAAAACTGGTTGTTCCCGTACTCAGCGGGTATACTTGAAATGCTCAATTACAGAATTGATGAAAATGGTCGTTCCCACTATCAGCAATTATACTTGGAATGCTCGGTGACCGGATTGGTAAAAAATGGCTGGATGTAAACTTCTCCTTATCTCTCCAACTTCGTGCGTCAGTAGTTGCTATTCCCGCTAGCCTGATCTACCTTAGACGGTCGTCCGGGTAGGTGCATGGAATATCCACAAATACATACATAAATAAATTAATAAAAATCTCTTAGTCACTCTCCTTCACTCTCTCACTTTCTAACTTCGATTCTCTCCTTTCTTCCCCCATCAACACTCTCTCTCTCTCTCTCTCTCTCTCTCTCTCTCTCTCTCTCTCTCTCTCTGCTCATGGCCTGTCTAGTCTTCAGCTCCAGCTGTTCTCTCTCTCTTTGACTGGCGAGGGGAAAAGGGAAGGGTAGAAAGGAAAAATCAAATATTCAAGGTAACATTGATCACATTGAATGACCGATAACTCTGAAGTTCAATTTGGTGGTGAATGGAGAGCACCATTCGCTGCAGCGCACAGATTACCTTCGAGTACCTGATTGGCTATTCGTCGTTCTGAGGAAAACACTGACCCCTCCAACTGTGGGAAGGCTCAATTGCTCGGTCATCGACAACGGAGCTGCTTAATACGTCGTTCACCGAAGGGCGTCGTTGCCGTTGGCAACGGGATCACTTTTCTGATCAGTTTTGCTGGTGAGCGTTGCTCCCACTAGCAGCGGGAAGGTCAGAATATTATCCCTCTGGTGAGCACCGGCTGCGGAATGTACTTGATTGGTCACGCTGAAGCGCATCCCTGCCCGCAGCGAAAATGTTTGATTGATATTTCACTGATGAGCACCTGCAGCGGATCTGCTTGATTGGTCACACTGATACCCCCGCTAGCAGCGGGAATGTCACATTAGTATTTCACTGATAAGCACCTACAGCAGGATCCGCTTGATTCGTCACACTAAAAAGCAGTCCCGCTAGCAGCGGTATTTGATTGATGAGCACCTACTGCAGGATCCGCTTGATTGGTCACACAGTTACCCCCACTAGCAGCGGGAATGCCAGATTGGTATTTCATTGATGAGCACCTGGAGCAAATCTGCTTGATAGGTCACACTGATAACCCCGCTAGCAGCGGGAATGTTACATTAGTATTTCACTGATGAGCACCTGAAGCGAATCTGCTTGATTGGTCACACTGATACCCCCGCTAGCAGCGGGAATGTTTCACTAGTATTTCACTGATGAGCACCTGCAGCAGGATCCGCTTGATTGGTCACACTGAAATGCACCCCCGCTAGGAGCGGGAATCTCACATTGGTATTTGATTGATGAGGACCTGTTGCAGGGTCCGCTTGATTGGTCACACTGACAAGTACCCCCGCTAGCAGCAGGAATGCCAGACAGTCTATCTCTCTCTCACTCCCTCTCTTGCTCTCTCACGCGCACATCTCTCATAGACACAGTCTCTTCCTCACTCTCTCACTGCAGAGTCTCTCTCTCTCACTATGCAGTATCTCTCTCTCCCTTCCTCTCTCTGGCTCTCTCATTCAGTCCGCTCTCTACTCTCTCTGTCTGCTCTCTCTCTCTTCCACTCAGTCCGCTCTCTCTCTCACTCCCTCAGTCCGCTGTCTCTCTCTTCCAATCAGTCCGCTCTCTCTCTCCTCCACTCAGTCCGCTCTCTCTCTCTCTCTCACTAAGTCTGCTCTCTCTCTCTCTCTCACTCAGTCCGCTCTCTCTCTCACACTCTGTCCGCTCTCTCTCTCACGCTGTCTCTCACTCACAAGTAACCGCCTGAGCGCCGACGCGTCTCCGCCTCGAGCTCGTCTCCCACTCTGCGACTGCTTGACGCCGGGCACATCTGGCATGCAATCCCATTCCCTTCACTGTTCTCCCCTATATCCCCTTCAGTCCCATGGTCTGACCGACCAGGGCCTTCTCGGAGTGCAAGTGTGCAAGAAGTAGTCCGCCGCGCCACGGAGGAAACAGAAAACAGTGGTACCGGTCTCACAGGCTCGGCGTCCACAGTACCCAGGCAGCAGCTTCAGCCCACTGGCGTAGACAGCTCCGACGAGTTTCGCAATGGTTCCGAGCCGAGATAGTCCCCTACATCCCCCTCCTTGCCACGRGCTTTAGCGGGTCAGTGATATCTAAGCGACTAAGCACTTAGGCCCGTAGTGGCCACGGCGTCGGGGCAGGGGCCCCCATGMGGATCCACCTGTACTGCTAGTTTCCGCACGGTACCTTGCGAAACCGCGTGGCCCTTCAAACCCTGCAGTACCAGTAATCTTCGGGTAGCAGGAGTAGTCTCTTGRGCCAGGCAAGCTGAGCCCAATCCCACCAAAAAAAAAAAAAAAAAAAACAGCTCTGCAGCCAACCCCCCCGTAGTCTGGATATGTCTAAGGGTTAACACTTCTATCTGCCGCTGGCCACACTACCCGTATACCGRCAGTTTGACGGTACCAAGTCCCATAGAACCGGAGCAAATGTGGCAATCTCCGACCGATCGCTGGATCWGCGCGCGTAAGTGTCCCAGRCTAGTACACACACRAAAATAGTGGTATCCCGTTGCGGTGTCCCATGGAACAAGTTGCGGCGTCACCATACCAATTCCGAACGTTGAACTAGCCAACWAGAACTTGTCTCGACGTTATATCTCAGCAATCYGTACYTGTCAATGTCAAACCCGGATCACTCAGTCAGGCTCGCTGTAATTCTTACCATACCGAAGCCGAAYCTGATATAACCATCCGGGGTTCCCGTGCCTCGCRCCGTGTCGATACCGATCCAGTACCAAGTCTGAAAATGATGCTGTGGCGTGTACCACGCCAATGTCGAACCAATACCGTACCTGAAACATGTCAAACACGGCAAGATGCAGYRGCGCGGTAATAGTACCGARCCTGAAGTAAACCGTCGCAATGATCCCGGACCTGAAAATAAATCACCGCAGAGGTTCCGAAATAAACTGCCGTGAGGGCGTCGAACCTGAAACGAAACMCCGCGATGCCACCRAACCTGACCAAACCYGAAATSCAGTACCGCGCTGTTGTGCCATGSGGATGCCGAACCCGYACAACCRAACCWGATATAGAATGCYGCAAYGTTTCCGRACCTRAAAACAAACTGCCGCCAAGGTTCCAAACCTGGAATAACWRTCGTAGTGGCCCCGGTCCTGAGAATAAATCACCGCAGTTGTCCCAAWCYTRAAAATAAGTYACYGTAGTGAGACAGCTGTCACCGGGCCCATACCGTACCTGAAGCACGTCAGACACCGTAGGACGTAGCCACTCCGTAACRACCCTCGTATCCGTACCGAACCAAACACCATAGTCGACCCAAGGCAGCACCACCCCATGCTGTCCATGCGACTCCTGCTCTCAGAACATCTCAACTACGGTAATGTTAGTAATCAAGCACACCAGGGAAAGCGTCGCAGGGAACCTCGACCATCGGCAGTAGTGTTAACTTGTTAAAATCCGGGGAAAATGATCAATCCGGAGTCAGAGCTGATGGCGGGTAATCGAGGCGAAATTAGGCCAATCTCCCAAAAGTCATAGGTTCCCGTCCCGTTCATCGTTTTTCATCATTCTTCCCTTTCCTTAATTCTATAGTCGGAAATAGTAAATTAACTGTAAGTTCTCCAAAATTAAATTCCGCGAAAATTTAAATAAATGGACGAATTCCTTTTGTTTCTTTTCTCTTTTACCATTTTGAATATTTTTTTATGTTTTTAATTTCATTGTCGGAAACATAAAATAACAAGGGTATTCCCCCTAGAATTAAATGCCGTGAAAAATAAAGAAATTAAGGGATATTATGTTTTTTCCCTTCTCCCCTACCGGTCTTAATCCTTTACCCCCTCTTTAATTTTGGTACTAAAATAGACAAAAATTTGAGGCCTCTTTTCGGCCCCGGTCGTATTGTTGCAAAAACGTTGTAGCGAGGTCAGTTCCGCGATRYCTCTWCGCRACAGGCCAATCCGGGTCTAACCTTCTGAACGACTAGAAATAGCGGTCTCTAGATATGCCGAGTGCGCTTACCCATCTCACTGTCTTTGAGGGTTAGTCGTAAGGTTCAGTGTGCCCAAAATCAGGGGTGCCCTGAGTTCCCCTAATTTTTGATGCCTGATCATACCAGAGTACCGTCAAAACACGGACTTGTCCCTGGGCCTAAGTCCCAAAACCGGAGATGTCAGGCGGCCTCGGCGCACTGCTTGTGGCCGCCTGACACCGTCCCGAACGCCGGTAACACTGTATATATATATATATATATAATATAGAAATTCAGGAAAAATTGACATTATTATAATAAATAATTATAGTGGTGATTATTTTTTTTATATAAGTGTTAATGAAATCAACAACAAAAAWGAAGAATCTTATTTTTATTTGATGAATTGAATTAGTAATCAAATAAATAAAWRAAAAATAGAATATTTGAGATTCTATTGATTTCAATATGAATAAATAAAAGAAGAAATTTCTCTAATAGAATATTCTTTAATATCTAATATTCATACTATTCTAAGATTGTATCTATTACAAGATTCTGTTTATTTATCATTGTATTGTATTTTATATATATATATATATATATCGTCACATATATATATATTTCCGGGACCTTTTAATAGTTAAGTGTAAACGTATGTGTGTGTGTGTGTGTGCGCGCGCGCGTGGTGGGTGGTGTGGGGGTGGGGCGACCCCTTTTCCACCACTCAATCAATCAATCAATCGAAAAAAAAATAAAAAAAAAATTGAATGAATCTTCCATTAGAACATGAGAATATATACAATACTGCGTGTGTGTGTGTGTGTGTGTGGGCCTGTTGGGGATGGGGGGGAGGGGCCGCCCCCACTAATCAATCAATCAAACAATCAATCAACGAAAAAAAAAAAAAAGCAAAATCGAATGAATCTTCCGCTAGAACATGGAAATATACAATCCTACCTATGTGTGTGTGTGTGTGTGTGTGTGTGTGCGCCTTTGGGCCCAATAAATCAATCAATCAATCAATCAACGGGAAAAATAAAATAAAAAACGTGGTGTTTTTTTTTTTTTTTTTTTTTTTTTTTTTAAAAAACCCTTCCCCCCCCCAACCCCTAAAAAAAAAATTTTTTTTTTTTTTTTTTTTTTTTTTTCAAAATACCTTCACTCACCCAAACCCCTAACACAAAAATTAGTTTTTTTTTATTTTTTTTTGTTTGAGGGGGTGGGTTGGGGATGCGCCGCCCCATTGCGCTTCCTGAATCCCAAACCCCCCTTCCGGCTGGCCGCTATGCGGTTGCGCGGACACGTCCGCGGGGTCATGGCCTAGACCGCGGCCACGGATGGCCGCCGACGAGGGGGAGTCATTGTTTAACGACTCTTTGCTGACATCCGGAACTTGTCCACATTGCCTATGGAAGTCCTTCCTTTTCACATGCCTGATGCACAAGCTGGTTTTTTTCCTAAGCATCTGCAAGTGTTCCTTTCTCCCGTCTCAAAGAGTCAAGTTTTTGGGTTTCATGATGGATTCTCATTCCAAAAGAATTTCTATCCCAGAGGAAAAAACTCTCAAATTTTTTTCTGATCTTGTTGGAGAAAAAAAATTTACCTATGATGTCCAATAGAGAACCTTTGTATTGTTGGGAAGTTAGTAGCACTTGCTAGGGCTTTCCCTCTCGCAGCTGCCTTTTGCTCTCACCTGCACAAGACCATTCGCCCTGACAATTGGGATGCTAATCTGTCACTGTCCACTCCTATCCTTCAAAACTTGCAATGGTGGGAGGATAACTTAGCATCACTCAAAAGAACTTATTGGCCTCTRAGAGAAATCTYCATTGCYATTCAGACTGATGCATCCGAGAATGCAGTCGACGCAATTGTCATCGGTACCGGGCTCAAGAAATCTGTGAACTTTCTACTCCCGAACGAAATGATTGGAACTTCAAGTACCCATCGAGAGTTATTTGGGGTCCTAGTAACWTAAAATCTCATCTGCTCCAGGTACAAAGGATTCCTGGAGCAAGGAGCCATCTCATCTGCTCCAGGTCCTAATCGGTGATAATGCTAGAGTCATTGCCCTCCTAAAGAATTGGAGTACCCCCGTTGAGGATCTGAATAGAATGCTGAGGGAAATTGCCATCCTTTTGCTCAAGTTTGACTGTCAGATAAGACCAGTTTGGGTTCCTAGAACCCTTAATACTGAGGCTGACGATTTGTCAAAACTCCAAGACGCAACGGATTGGGGTCTTGCACCGCACGTCGTCACTGAATTGGTAAAGGCATTCGGATTTCCTTCTATAGACCTTTTTGCCTCAGATGCTCACCATGTCTGCCCCACTTTCATCTCAACAAATTTAAGCAGGGGATGTTTGGAGGTAGACGCGCTGTCCCTAAATTGGACTAGTCTTCAAAGGGAACCTTATCAATGGATCTTCCCCCCAACATGCCTGATAAGTCCAATCATCAAATGTATGAAGAGGTATGGAGGTGAATATCTCCTCATAACTCTGGTGACCACCTTGGCAGCATGGTATCCTTCCATTATGGCTTTCGCGTGTTTGGGCTCCCTCTCCTTGGATAAGAAACCTTCAACCTCTATACCAAGCAAACGAGTGACGTTGGGCATTCCAAATCCAGCAAAGTTCGGACTTGTAGCAAGAAGAATCTCAATCAAGTCATGAAGATCGATGGTTGCATCCGAGACCGTATCTGACAAAGGATGATAAATTTTTCCAAGAACCTTGAGTGAGCATTTGTTCAAGTGGCCAACCTTTGCGGATTCCTTCTCGGACTCCCCCAGCTCTTAAGCTGTGACTACTCTCATGATTATTTATCTTAAGATCAATCAACCATTTCTTCAAGCTCCTGTTAAATGCATTAAAGGTTAACCCCTTCTTTGATTGTGTACTACGAAAAATTGGTTCACTACTCAGATCCTCTCGTAGCGATCGGGAATAACCCTTTATTTCCTCAAATAATTCTAAAAAGGTATCTCCTTTACCATTTGGCCTTCTAAGCCTCATAATCACTGAGCGATTGCGTCTTTGAGTTTTTGTATGACTTGGTTGAACAATCAATGCCCCTTTATCCATGTCTCTCTCTCTTGAAGTCTTAAACCCTCCCCGCCTTGTTGCTAAGTCTCCCACAAATATGTCATAATGCATAAATCTCGAAGTGAGGCAGCATAAGCCTATCCCTTCTGCACACGCATCTTTTCTCTTATMCCCTCTCGAGAGATCGTCATCTTYTTTCTAGTCATGGGAGGGGCTTGCTCCTCAAGTACTCCTTGATTATAAGTCAAGTTTTGATATGATCGACGAAAAAAAGATTTTAACTTTGGTTGACTCACAARGGTTATTGRCGCCCTYGTGATCAAGTATCTGAAAACCATTGCTCAAACAACTAATAGCATCTTYTAGGGTGCTCACAACAACAAACCATTCCCCTCCCGATCCTTAGTTCGGGAATCCCTCTTAAGATTTGGAACTAAGCAACCTTCAAGGAAAGCCAGCATATCYAGATCARTGCAATCAAGTAATCCTCGTCTCACCCCGTTTTGATGGAGCCAACAATTAAGAAACCAAAGAGTCCTTCCTCTTTCTTGTTCAATAGTCTTGCTTACACCATATTGAGCAATCAATTCTATTGATTTTATCAAGCCTTGGGTATATTTAGCATGCATGTCTGGAAGAGCAGCACTGGCTGCCTTTCAAATTCCTTGATCTAGCAACCGCTCGTTCCACGATATGCTGCATCAATTTCAATCTCTTCAAGACATATGAAATAATTTGTCATCATTTCAAGTCATTTCATTTCAAAAGATGCATGAAGAGTGGGGGATATTGGGTTTGGGGTGGAGGTGCTGACCCTCGCAGACCACTTTTTCAAACAAGAAACCTTCAGGATTTCTTTGTCTCTTGTTAAGATCMTMTGTACTCTACATATCATACCCTGTTGGCACTCCGAACATCAATAAAGGTCGATTTCAAACAGATCCCATTGGCCCACATCGAAGTCAGGAAATAGCGSGAATTTTTCCTGCCCATTTGACTGTACCACCTGACCAGAGAAGGGGTCTGACGATGTTTTGACCCTCACGTGGGGTYTTGGGCCAGGAGGCCTTGTAACTCGTTCGAAACGACGCTGGGACCTCCTTTCACACCAGAAATAGGAAATGCATTTCCTATATTTAGAAAGGAAGGAGCAGCCATCGGGGAGCTTTGAGCTTGAGCACCGCTCGGAGCAACGGCGGAGACTCCGCCCGCGAACCTGCACCAGCACAGTACGGTTGTGGTAAGTAAACACTAAGGTTTTCTTTTTGCATTTTCACTGCGCACGTGCGCACGAATTCGGGGGTTCCCGCCCGCCCCAATTCCCGCGGTGCTGGCCCTCGCAGGTGACTTTTTCAAACAAGAAACCTTCAGGATTCCTTTTGTCTCTTGTTAAGATCCTCTGTACTCTACATATCATATCCTGTTGGCACTCCGAACATCAACGTCGCCTCAGGACGGCCTTGAGATGTTCAGATCAATGGCAGGAATCGGTGTGTACTTGAAACCAAGCCTTATTCGATCTGGGGCCAAGGCCAAGTCCCGATAAAGAGGGACTTGGCCCCAGATCGAATGGCCAGGTCCGCAGGTCCATGATCTTCGTTATCTCTGTCCACTGTCCAGTCTCCTAATCCATCGGCGCCAATGCGAGCTTGCCCTAGGACGAGGTCTCGGGCGCCCTTATTCTTCGCTTCACACCCTTGATATTCACAATAGACGGTCGAAGATGGAGGATCGGGGTGAGTGGGACCTCAACGCCGCTAGTCGACGAGGACCGCTGTTGATCGCAGGCCGTTAGCGTTGCAGAGTGTTAGTTGGGGGGGAGGGGGCGGGGGGGTTGGTGAACATGAACCGCCATCTGCTCCATCGTCCTGAAGGATGATTGGTGGAGGTTTTCCACTGCGTAGGTTAACGACCTCAAACGTTCCTGGACGGTTTTTACAGCAAGGTCCATGTTCTACACGCGAACTATTTCGTATGGGTTGAGGACGACGCTCCACGACCGTCGGACCGGGTCGAGGTTAGGATGACCTGACGAGATTTGAATCTCCACGACAAAATTGTTTAGTTCATTTCCCGCAGTTGCTGAATGTGCACCAGGGAAAATAGGTCCGGTTGGAATGGACGAAGGAATACAGTCCGTAGATAATAATGATCAACGCACAGTATCCGACAGGCACCTGGCGCTTGATCGAGGTGTCTTCGAAGAAATCTGAACCAACTTTCCAAACGTGAATGCGCAGCACGCAGATGATCTCTGCTAGGGGCTCTACTTCGCACCGTAAGTTTATGCCAAGGAAATTTTCCTTCGTGCCATCTCTGTCTCCTATCTCGGAAGTGCAGCCTCGCGTGTTGCTGGGATGACCATGGCGTCTGCCTGTATGGAGAGCTGCGCTTGAGAAAACGACCAAAGTCCGCGCAAAGCGTCTCTCTCTCTCTCTCTCTCTCTCTCTCTCTCTCTCTCTCTCTCTCTCTCTCTCTTTCTCTCTCTCTCTCTCTCTCTCTCTCTCTCTCTGT
>BFEA01001156.1:81619-92177 GCA_003427395.1 Chara braunii
CAATCAATCAATCAATCAATCAATCAATCAATCAATCAATCAATAAAAAACAATCAATCAATGAATATTTTTTTGTTTCCTATTTTTTTAATTATTTTTGCTACCTACTAAAAAACACCCCCCCAATATATTTTTAAAAAATATTTTTTTAATGCAGGCCTGTAGCTGTCAACGTGCGCCGGCTGCACGCGCGCGCAATTTTCCTGCCAGCGCCCCCGCCGGGCCGTGGCGCGGATCTGCGCAAACTCGGCTGAGTGGTCTCGGCTGCGAGCTTGCGGCCGACCTCCTCGGCCGAGGCCGAGGCTGTAGGATCCGCGGTCCACGGTGTCACGTAGCTCTCATATAATCCGTGTTATCTCGCGCATGCTATGTAACTGTTATCTCGCGCATGCTATGTAACTGTTATCACAATCAATCAACCGGTATGTGTGTGTCAAAAACGGAAAAAAAATAAAAAAAAATAGTCTTTGGCTTTTTTTTATTATTATTATTGCGAGGAATGAGCTCTCGCAGGACCCTTATCAGAAATACACAAGTTCTGGGCAGAGGCCACCAGCAAAAGTGCCTGCCCTATGTGAAAGCAGGCYTGAGTATTCACTAGAGGCCGAAATTCGTTTCACCAGACGCCGAACTTCGTCATTTTTCATGTGGATAACGTGGGTACTCAGGCTGTTGCAGCCCGCCAGTTGGTTAAATGGACGCGTTAGCCTCCCTAAGTTGCATCGTACGGTTGGCCCAGCCTCCCAGGCCTTGGCAGTTGCACCTGGGCACATACACACAATGCACGGTCGATACATCACGAACTGACCACAGACCTACACAAAAAACAGCATTGTCAACGTACCTACCCCGGGTCCTGCGCAAATGTTGTAAACGGCCCAAGTCAGGAGACTTAGGTCATGCCCAACTTTAAAGGGCCCACACCCTCAATTGTAGCCTGCGGCCTGGGCGCCGGCACTGGGGCCCAACCGGTACCTACCGGAAGCTTCCAGCAACGCCACACGCAGCCATGGAGAGGCTGCTGCTTCCATATAGGAAGGTTGGCCGTCAGGGTCCAGCATTCTGGCCCACGCAGGCAATGCGGTCATGGTGTTGCGCTGTTGCGTTGGAGGTTGCGTGCTGCGATGAGGCCAGAGCGTGTGCGGGTGCACGTGTGGTGAAGAGGGGCGCTACAGGGCAGTGGAGCGCTAGCAGCCATAGCCGGGCTGCARGGCGCTAGGGGGTAAGAGGGATATCGGTGGTCTTCAGGAAGGAGGCGAGTATGGGTGGACACGGTCTAATGAGGGGAGACGAGATACATACCTGGTACATGTAAGGGGTCGGTTATGGTGTTGACATTATGTACATTGGTCTTCGAGGGTCGAAGTGAGCCTGTTGTGAGAATGCTGATAGGGTAGGAGAGTCAAGTAGTGTAGGCTGCGTGCTGGGCGCCCRACAGCGAGGAKCGACTTTGAATACTKTGTTGGTGTGGCCGGAGGGYTTGGACATTGGCTCAGTACTTCATTGTATTGCTCTTATTCGGATGGGATCTCGGTGCATTTGTGCGCTCTGCTTGTACACAACTACTTGGACATCTGTGTGACTTCGCAATTCTGCATATCGTTCTCACTCATATTCCTTGAATCCTTGCAATTTGGTATCAGAGTTGGTTCGTGATCGCCGCTTACCTGGAGCTGGCGACATTGTTACGTGGTGCGCTGACAATGCTTCTGTGCACTAAGGATACATTTGCGCTGGCTTGATAGAGCGGGGACCAGGTACAGGGACCGGCCACTGGAAGGCTGTGACGACAGTGTGGGAGTTGTGGCGACAACAGATGTATGTATAATGACGAGAGCATGCTGATGTGGCAATCTGGCTAAGGTGGCACAACATTCTATTGTGGGTGGTACAGAGGCTATGACCGGTCATCGAAAGGCACGTAGGCTCAACTAGTGGAAAATTTGTGGTTGGGGGCAGCTATCTCCAGGTACGTTGTTCCCTTACCTTATCTACCCTCTCAATCTCTTCTTACCGCGAGGAAGTGAGCGCAACATTGAGTGTCCTCTCTTTTGTAAGGAGTCGTGAGCACTCTACCTTGAGAGACAACATTTTTCTCGGTGGCGCATCTTGAAGGAGAGGGCGGTGCCTCTGAAGGGCCCTGGCCGAAGCACGGGTCATGGTCACCATGCCAACCCATGAGAGTAGTACACGCGGGCCAYGCTGCTTTGTCCTTTGAAGGCTCTTTGCTGCACTGATAAAAGTGATGTGCGGACTGACCAGTCCTATATACACGCTTTCCAGACCGTCTATAAATATTTTTGGCGGGGGTCTGAACTGCACACTGGCTGTGATCGTCGTCTTGTCTGCGACGTTAAATAATTCATGAGGACRTTGGGGATTGTCCTTAAACTGCCTCTTGAACAACCAGATCAGTCAGACGTAAGGCTCSTTGCACACGAGGGTAAGGACRGAGCAGGCTGGTCATAAGCATACACCTTGGGCACGGGGTTGGGCCGCTAATGCACACCTTTGACAATAACACCTCACARACAGCCTATACTAGAACTCTGGTGTTCGTCCATAACATRTTTYCTTTGAAGTTGTTGCAAGAGAACTAATCGAAGTAAACTTACATTATGTATACAGTCCGTGTGAATGCAGTTGATAGCACTGAAATGGTAGTCTAGGTAACTCGCCAGATACTTATTTTAATTTTATTTATTTMTAGACCTGATTAGATGCATGTTGTGGTAGGTTCCAGATTGGACACTAGTGTAGGCAGTGTCTGCCTAGCCGACAAGTGGATCARAGGGTGGTGAAGGTACAACAAATGCTAGAAGGTTCATTAGGCGTGATTCACTTAGGGTACCGGTAGTGCTCCAAGTACTGCTACCTGGAAAACCAAGAAGGCGAAGGGCCGACGCAAGGGCCCATAATCTTGAGGCTACAAGATAAGCAACAACAACTGTAGAAAGATCGTTAGCGGCAGCATCAGCTAGCGCAGTAGCAATGGCTACCTCTGCAGCAATAAATGTTGCAACCTTGACTGGATAGTTAGGCATTCCACACGGCTGGTCCAGCTCTCGGTCCACTTCCATTACGTCTGGATCAGGCACTAGTAAGATGGAGGGTTCGCAGTTCAGCTCGCCACCTCCACGTACTTAAGAGCAGATGGAGCTCCAGCAGATAGAGGGGATCTGCTCAAGGCTAGAGAAGTAACTAAATAAGGCTATCGAAAAAAAAAAAGAGACGAGAAATAAAAGTATCCGACTCGAGAGTAGAGAGGTAGACAATTCTATGTTAGAAGGGTTAGATGACGCCTATATATGATTTGTTAAAACCTAAAAAAAAATAAAATTAGGTTTGCACGAAATTTCTTAAAGATTCTGATAGTACATTTTTCAAGCCTCTTACAAAACAAATTTTATGTGAAGAAAACTAACTACAAAAAAAAAAAAAAAAAAAAAAACTTTTTCAGAACCACTGGAAGTTGTAATGAGAGAAGGTTTTTTACAAAAAATCATTACCTTGCAAAGCACAGTTTGTTCAATAACCGGAACATCCCAATTTTTTTTCAATCTAAAAATTTTTATTTGTAGTTCTATAAGGTATGTAGCATAACCTGCCACAACATACCTATTTAGAGGTTTCCCAAACACGTACATATGTTTTCCTGTTCACGAATACATTCGTTTGGATATATTCACTCAAACATGAACGAATATATTTTTTTCTTGTGTTTTTTACTAAAATATTTTGGCTAAGAATTTAAAGATGTGTCCCAAGTAAAAGTTGTTTGAATTCTTTTGTTGCATAACATATATTTGTTAACAAGGGTTTTACAGTTAACTTAAAAATGGAGTTATATTAATTTATAGTTCTATAAACTAGTTTTTGCAGAGCCTGGTTTTTACCAAASTGCTAAAAACGAGTTATARTTCTATAAATGAATATTCACTRGAACTGTTTTTTTTAATATCTTTCGAGTTCACCTTGCAACCCTCAAAGATATTCTTGTTTGAGCTATGTTTTTTGTCAATCTACTTAGAATGACTTATAGTCTTATAACATGCTCTTTGATGGGAAAAATTTTCTTGCACATTTTGAGAATCGCTAGACTTCTTGCCCGTTTTTTTGCCTCTTTTCTTGGGTAACAACTAAAAACTCTATCGTTTATGTGTCAAAAACAAAAGTTTGCATTTTACTTTTTCAGTTTTGTAAGAAATGTTAGGTTTTGTGTTTTTATTAGGTTTTAAAGAATTCACTTACAATGTTTAACATGAAGATTGTCAAGGCGAGCATCCTATCCATGCACGCATACACGGACAATAAATTGGACGCTATCCAGGACACCCTGGACTAAATCCTGAATCTCCTCCAAAGGTTAGGGGTCAGGCCAAAAGTTTTGCCATCGCTTTCATTCTCAACGATGACAGACCCATAGTCGAATTAGTCTGGTACAAGACCAAGTGGTACATCAGCAGCAGYAGTGGASACTGTCTCTTCTTCATCTTCTGGTCCTRCGGCTGGAGGTACACCACACGCAAGTTGGCCCACCAGCAGGACAACAATAGCCTTGGTGTCCCAAGACCCCACTGAAACCACCCCCAACCTTYTTAGGAGATAAGAAGGATGAGGCTCTCGACACTTGGTTAAGAACGGTGCCATTGTGGGTGAGGGCGAAGAGGATGTTGGTGGAGAAGGAAGTGATAACTCCTGCATCCTATTTAAAGGGATCGGCAACTTGCTTGCGAAATGGATTGGTTGCTTCATAGGAGTTCGGCAGGAACATGGTGACTAAGCTCAGACCCACACCCTAGAGAGCTTTATGGATTTGGTAGAAATGCAATGGCACAACCTACATCAGGCACGGATTGCCACTCATGGTTTGTTGAAACTTGACACTAGGAAGTACAAGTCCGTGCGGGAGTTCAACTCTGTTATAGATCATCTGATTGTCCTTTCCGAGGTGCAATACAATCCACAGGTCTTGCTAACTGATGTCGGTCCCGTGAACGTGACCAGCACTAGTCACCTGAACGTGGGCGACCGATCACGGGGGCCGAAATCCGTGAATGGTCATTCACGGGTTTTTCGCCTACTGAGACGCCGTTACGATCAAGATCGGGGCGGGAGAGGGGTGGTGCGGTGGCCTTCTACACCCCCGTGCCTTCAAATTAAAAGAAAAAAAAAAAACCAGCACGGGGTGTGTGTGATTAAAAAAAAAATATTTTGGGGGGATGGATGTGAGGGTGGGTTGGCGTAGTGCCCTGGCAGACNAAATAGTCTTTGGCTTTTTTTTATTATTATTATTGCGAGGAATGAGCTCTCGCAGGACCCTTATCAGAAATACACAAGTTCTGGGCAGAGGCCACCAGCAAAAGTGCCTGCCCTATGTGAAAGCAGGCTTGAGTATTCACTAGAGGCCGAAATTCGTTTCACCAGACGCCGAACTTCGTCATTTTTTTTATATGTGGATAACGTGGGTACTCAAGCTGTTGCAGCCCGCCAGTTGGTTGAATGGACACGTTAGCCTCCCTAAGTTGCATCGTACGGTTGGCCCAGCCTCCCAGGCCTTGGCAGTTGCACCTGGGCACATACACACAATGCACGGTCGATACATCACGAACTGACCACAGGCCTACACAAAAACAGCATTGTCAACGTACCTACCCCGGATCCTGCGCAAATGCTGTAAACGGCCCAAGTCAGGAGACTTAGGTCGTGCCCAACTTTAAAGGGCCCACACCCTCAATTGTAGCCTGCGGCCTGGGCGCCGGCACTGGGGCCCAACCGGTACCTACCGGAAGCTTCCACCAACGCCACACACAGCCATGCAGAGGCTGCTGCTTCCATATAGGAAGGCTGGCCGTCAGGGTCCAGCATTCTGGCCCACGCAGGCAATGCGGTCATGGTGTTGCGCTGTTGCGTTGGAGGTTGCGTGCTGCGATGAGGCCAGAGCGTGTGCGGGTGCACGTGTGGTGAAGAGGGGCGCTATAGGGCAGTGGAGCGCTAGCAGCCATAGCCGGGCTGCARGGCGCTAGGGGGTAAGAGGGATATCGGTGGTCTTCAGGAAGGAGGCGAGTATGGGTGGACACGGTCTAATGAGGGGAGACGAGATACATACCTGGTACATGTAAGGGGTCGGTTATGGTGTTGACATTATGTACATTGGTCTTCGAGGGTCGAAGTGAGCCTGTTGTGAGAATGCTGATAGGGTAGGAGAGTCAAGTAGTGTAGGCTGCGTGCTGGGCGCCCRACAGCGAGGAKCGACTTTGAATACTKTGTTGGTGTGGCCGGAGGGYTTGGACATTGGCTCAGTACTTCATTGTATTGCTCTTATTCGGATGGGATCTCGGTGCATTTGTGCGCTCTGCTTGTACACAACTACTTGGACATCTGTGTGACTTCGCAATTCTGCATATCGTTCTCACTCATATTCCTTGAATCCTTGCAATTTGGTATCAGAGTTGGTTCGTGATCGCCGCTTACCTGGAGCTGGCGACATTGTTACGTGGTGCGCTGACAATGCTTCTGTGCACTAAGGATACATTTGCGCTGGCTTGATAGAGCGGGGACCAGGTATAGGGACCGGCCACTGGAAGGCTGTGACGACAGTGTGGGAGTTGTGGCAACAACAGATGTATGTATAATGACGAGAGCATGCTGATGTGGCATTCTGGCTAAGGTGGCACAACATTCTATTGTGGGTGGTACAGAGGCTATGACCGGTCATCGAAAGGCACGTCGGCTCAATTAGTGAAAAATTTGTGGTTGGGGGCAGCTATCTCCAGGTACGTTGTTCCCTTACCTTATCTACCCTCTCAATCTCTTCTTACCGCGAAGAAGTGAGCGCAACATTGAGTGTCCACTCTTTTGTAAGGAGTCGTGAGCACTCTACCTTGAGAGACAACATTTTTCTCGGTGGCGCATCTTGAAGGAGAGGGCGGTGCCTCTGAAGGGCCCTGGCCGAAGCACGGGTCATGGTCACCATGCCAACCCATGAGAGTAGTACACGCGGGCCATGCTGCTTTGTCCTTTGAAGGCTCTTTGCTGCACTGATAAAAGTGATGTGCGGACTGACCAGTCCTATATACACGCTTTCCAGACCGTCTATAAATATTTTTGGCGGGGGTCTGAACTGCACACTGGCTGTGATCGTCGTCTTGTCTGCGACGTTAAATAATTCATGAGGACRTTGGGGATTGTCCTTAAACTGCCTCTTGAACAACCAGATCAGTCAGACGTAAGGCTCSTTGCACACGAGGGTAAGGACRGAGCAGGCTGGTCATAAGCATACACCTTGGGCACGGGGTTGGGCCGCTAATGCACACCTTTGACAATAACACCTCACARACAGCCTATACTAGAACTCTGGTGTTCGTCCATAACATRTTTYCTTTGAAGTTGTTGCAAGAGAACTAATCGAAGTAAACTTACATTATGTATACAGTCCGTGTGAATGCAGTTGATAGCACTGAAATGGTAGTCTAGGTAACTCGCCAGATACTTATTTTAATTTTATTTATTTMTAGACCTGATTAGATGCATGTTGTGGTAGGTTCCAGATTGGACACTAGTGTAGGCAGTGTCTGCCTAGCCGACAAGTGGATCAGAGGGTGGTGAAGGTACAACAAATGCTAGAAGGTTCATTAGGCGTGATTCACTTAGGGTACCAGTAGTGCTCCAAGTACTGCTACCTGGAAAACCAAGAAGGCGAAGGGCCGACGCAAGGGCCCATAATCTTGAGGCTACAAGATAAGCAACAACAACTGTAGAAAGATCGTTAGCGACAGCATCAGCTAGCGCAGTAGCAATGGCTACCTCTGCAGCAATAAATGTTGCAACCTTGACTGGATAGTTAGGCATTCCACAGGGCTGGTCCAGCTCTCGGTCCACTTCCATTACGTCTGGATCAGGCACTAGTAAGATGGAGGGTTCGCAGTTCAGCTCGCCACCTCCACGTACTCAAGAGCAGATGGAGCTCCAGCAGATAGAGGGGATCCGCTCAAGGCTAGAGAAGTAACTAAATAAGGCTATCGACAATTCTACGTTAGAAGGGTTGGATGACGCCTATATATGATTTGTTAAAACCTAAAAAAAAAAAAAAATAGGTTTGCACGAAATTTCTTAAAGATTCTGATAGTACATTTTTCAAGCCTCTTACAAAACGAATTTTATGTGAARAAAACTAACTACAAAAAAAAAAAAAAAAAACTTTTTCAGAACCACTGGAAGTTGTAATGAGAGAAGGTTTTTTACAAAAAATCATTGCCTTGCAAAGCACCGTTTGTTCAAGAACCGGAACATCCCAATTTTTTTTCAATCTAAAAAATTTTATTTGTAGTTCTATAAGGTATGTAGCATAACCTGCCACAACATACCTATTCAGAGGTTTCCCAAACACGTACATATGTTTTCCTGTTCACGAATACATTCGTTTGGATATATTCACTCATACATGAACGAATATATTTTTTTCTTGTGTTTTTTACTAAAATATTTTGGCTAAGAATTTGAAGATGTGTCCCAAGTAAAAGTTGTTTGAATTCTTTTGTTGCATAACATATATTTGTTAACAAGGGTTTTACAGTTAACTTAAAAATGGAGTTATATTAATTTATAGTTCTATAAACTAGTTTTTGCAGAGCCTGGTTTTTACCAAAGTGCTAAAAACGAGTTATAATTCTATAAATGAATATTCACTRGAACTGTTTTTTTTAATATCTTTCGAGTTCACCTTGCAACCCTCAAAGATATTCTTGTTTGAGCTATGTTTTTTGTCAATCTACTTAGAATGACTTATAGTCTTATAACATGCTCTTTGATGGGAAAAATTTTCTTGCACATTTTGAGAATCGCTAGACTTCTTGCCCGTTTTTTTGCCTCTTTTCTTGGGTAACAACTAAAAACTCTATCGTTTATGTGTCAAAAACAAAAGTTTGCATTTTACTTTTTCAGTTTTGTAAGAAATGTTAGGTTTTGTGTTTTTATTAGGTTTTAAAGAATTCACTTACAATGTTTAACATGAAGATTGTCAAGGCGAGCATCCTATCCATGCACGCATACACGGACAATAAATTGGACGCTATCCAGGACACCCTGGACTAAATCCTGAATCTCCTCCAAAGGTTAGGGGTCAGGCCAAAAGTTTTGCCATCGCTTTCATTCTCAACGATGACAGACCCATAGTCGAATTAGTCTGGTACAAGACCAAGTGGTACATCAGCAGCAGYAGTGGASACTGTCTCTTCTTCATCTTCTGGTCCTRCGGCTGGAGGTACACCACACGCAAGTTGGCCCACCAGCAGGACAACAATAGCCTTGGTGTCCCAAGACCCCACTGAAACCACCCCCAACCTTYTTAGGAGATAAGAAGGATGAGGCTCTCGACACTTGGTTAAGAACGGTGCCATTGTGGGTGAGGGCGAAGAGGATGTTGGTGGAGAAGGAAGTGATAACTCCTGCATCCTATTTAAAGGGATCGGCAACTTGCTTGCGAAATGGATTGGTTGCTTCATAGGAGTTCGGCAGGAAGATGGTGACTAAGCTCAGACCCACACCCTAGAGAGCTTTATGGATTTGGTACAAACGCAATGGCACAACCTACATCAGGCACGGATTGCCTCTCATGGTTAGTTGAAACTTGACACTAGGAAGTACAAGTCCGTGCGGGAGTTCAACTCTGTTATAGATCATCTGATTGTCCTTTCCGGGGTGCAATACAATCCACAGGTCTTGCTAACTGATGCCGGTCCCGTGAACGTGACCAGCACTAGTCACCTGAACGTGGGCGACCGATCACGGGGGCCGAAATCCGTGAATGGTCATTCACGGGTTTTTCGCCTACTGAGACGCCGTTACGATCAAGATCGGGGCGGGAGAGGGGTGGTGCGGTGGCCTTCTACACCCCCGTGCCTTCAAATTAAAAGAAAAAAAAAAAACCAGCACGGGGTGTGTGTGATTAAAAAAAAAATATTTTGGGGGGATGGATGTGAGGGTGGGTTGGCGTAGTGCCCTGGCAGACRAGGCGCGACCCTTTTTTTTTGTGGTATGACGTCGGYGTAGTTTCATTATGTTTTAGGGCCCAAAACACCCTCWGAATGYGGCAAACGGCCGACAAGTGTTATGCGTAACACAACCAAACTCGTTTTGTTTCTCCAAAAAATAATAAAAATTCCGATGGAAAATATMCATATATACAGGSTCACCAGGCCGTACATACGGAGGTCCCTAGGCAGACCTCYGTACGTACGGGCRTTCGGGGTCCCGTACGGGGTCCGATTTTGACGACGTTCAACCCCCGCCAAAAATTATTTCGGGGCTTAAGAATAACTTTTTTTTTCTGAATTGTTTTTTGTRAGTTCCTTATGACATGAGGTAGATGCCCATACATTTTCMAGTCATTTGGCTCAKCCAAMTAAGAATTCAAAATCRCCAAAGATGGCGGTCTCAAAACGTGCTCGCCGACATTTGTTTTCACTTTTTACTTTTTGTTTTCACTTTAGTTCAGGGTCTAAACAACTTTATTATTTTTTGAAACTTTTTTTGTGGGTTTTGCATTATGTGAAGTACA
>BFEA01001156.1:121328-137447 GCA_003427395.1 Chara braunii
ACACACACACACACACACACACACACACACACACACACACACACACACACACACACACATGCATAGTTTGAGTAAGTCAACCACATTCAGGGGTGTCGCTAACTCAGGGTGATGTGGTGAGTCCTTATCCATCAGTCAAATGAATCTTGGGCAGACTGTCAGCATGAATGATCTAGTGAGTTGGTGAAAGTCCGACGAAACAGTCTAGCACATTCATGCATTTTTTTTTGCGGTTAGCGGATAGGACAACACACAACAAGTGTGCCAATGTATATTTCCATTTTCTAGCGGTAGATTTGAATCTACTGCTATAACATTGAAATATACACTGCCACACTTTTTTTTTTTTTTTTTTTTGTCATATTCACTGTACACTAAAAAAAAACATGACTGTGTCAGATTGTTTTGTCGGACTTTACCTTTTCTGTGCCGTTTTTTTTTTTTTTTTTTTTTTTTTTTTTTCCCCTAACATCTGTCTTAGGAAATGTCCTCGGCCATGTCCCTGAGGACAGGTGGAAGGAAGAGCCCCAATTCCCTTACAAGCCACAAGGAAAATTCCTTGTGGCGCAAGGAACTCGTAAGGAGTGTCTAACGACGCCCGAAGTCCTTGGAAAAATTTTCGGTTTTCGGTGTCATCATTACATCGCGTCCTAATTCGATGGGTCCCAAGGAAAACCCTTGGAGGTCACCGGCAGCCCATTTAATACCCATACACGTGGCCACGGGGTTGGATGCCCCTCATCTTGGTGGGATGCTTGTGTGTACTTGGGCGTGGTTCAAGGGCAGCGGCGGGGAGGCCTACCGAGATGAAGAAAATAAAAGGGCGCCGTCATCCCGTTTCGAATTTCCAAATTTTGAACCCTCCGTTGTGACACATCCACGCCAGAGGTATCCTTATGGCTGAACGAGAGATTGGGTCGAAACATCGGTGCGGAGGAGTGATGGCGGTCATGGCTTAAAATGCGGGCATTGAAACGTTGGGTGACGTAGCGTGTTTGCGTATTTCTTCTCTGTTGTGATGTCACATTCGTGTTCCGCATGCTCTTCGGGCCATCACAACTGAGTGTGATTGTAATACTTTCGTGAAACATGGAGAGTGTGAGCGCGATTTCGATTGACGTGCAGAAGGTGCAGTGAGGTTGCTGATGGGCGAACGAGTGATGGGCCCTTGCGCATTGGAAGCCCAAACATTGAAGGGAGAGCTCCTGGGTGGCGCGAAGGCATTAACGACATTAGAGAGAAACACAGTGGTCACAATTGTGTAAATCGTCACTATGTGTTATCGCATTGAGAGAACGACAACTCCCCTGATAAAAGGACAGGAGGGACATGGGAGGATATCCGGCAGGTTGCCGACGAGGCGGAGGGCTACTACAAGGAGAAACTGCGGTGTGGAGTAGTGAATGTCGTGCATTGGCTGTCCGCTGGAGGTTTCCTGCTTGTCCATCGTCGTCTTCCTCATCGTTCCTCACAACGGCGCACACATGGAGCAACACGATGAGGAGCAGTAGAAGAGTGGCCAGCAGCAGGAGCAGGAACCGCCGGAGGACGTCTGCCATTAACCGCAACACGCGAGGTATGTACCAAACAAAGCTTACATCAATGCGCCGGACAATACCCAACAAAACACGCTAGGCATATGACTGCAATCAGCCGACCGTGCTTTAACATCGTGTGTAGAAAAATAAAAAAATTTGACCGCTGGACTCCATGGCGGCGACGTGTGCACGAAAAATCCCGCTTCATGAAATGCCTTGCAGCTGAAGAACCACACCCATGCATTTCGGCACCAACGGTAAGGTGGAAGGCCGTTGATGGCCCGTTGGGTACGAGAGGCCGGCGATGTCCGCCCAATGGACCACAAACGGCGTGTGCACCAACATCCACTCCAAATTCTCCTATCAGGCCTGACTCGAGAACACTCCATCAATCGTGGCTCCTTTAACCCAAGGGACCTCGTGAGGACCCCTTGTATCCAACAATGTTTTGGATGGGGATTCTGAGGAACCCATGAAATTCACCTGCAAGGTTTTTTACTTTTTTTTTTTGGAAAACGAATCTCCATCTATTGGTTGGGGAGCAACACCTGCTGGAAACCGGGTCCAACGTCCCAAAGATACAACCATATCCTCACAAATTGGCACAAACTGGGAACCGGGCCCAGCGTCCGATAACGAGTACGTTCAGAAAACTCATCAGAAAATTTCATGAAAATGAGACTAGGAACTACTAGAAAATCTAATTGGCCAAAATTTAGAACATTCAACAAGCTTTAGAAAAATATAAGAGCAGAGGGGACGAGATAAAAACTGCCTACTATCCTAAATTCCCCCTTCCAACAGATGGGGCGTAAGTCCAAATTTCCAATCCACTTACCAGAGCACACATGATCCCATACCCCCCTTCTGCTAGGGTAACAGGGCACCACTGTGACAACTTTTCCCAGTACCGATCAACCTAGCTCTGACGGACGGGAAGTGCCTTCCTCCCTCGACAAATCCCTTAGTGGCAAGCCCCTAAGCAGGTTAGAGGGTCAATAGCCCAGCGCGAACTTCGTCGGACGATCTGGTTATGCCTTCCACCCTCGACATAAATTCACAGGCCTCAACCTCCCCCCGGTTTACAGAGCAGGGTTCCAGCACCGGCCTGTGTCGTCCCAACATCGTCCTTCTGCCTACTTATCCTAACAAACAACCTTTTTCTGTTGAAAATCCCCTTTCTGCCTTCCTTAAATTCTAGCTTTCCCCCCCTTCGGCTCACTGTGTAGCCATTGAAGTCACTCCTTTCCTCAAAAACCAAACACCCTACTAAAAGCAGCCACCCCCTTTGCCTCCTCTCCCTACCCGCCAGTACTGATCCGACCCTAAATCAGTCTGGTTAAGAGAAAACAGTCCCCCAATACCGCCTCCCCCCTCCAAGAATAACACCTCCCTCCTTGTGAAACCCTCACGGGGGGAGGCTCCAACCCATAAGGAAGACCTCACAGATATACACAGCAAGCCTTCAGAAAACTCATACGAAAATTTTATGAAAATGAGACTAGGAATTACTAGAGAATCTTTTTTTTTTTCTTAACAACTCCATCTATTGGTGGGGAGCAACACCTGCTGGAAATTGGGTCCAGCGTCCCATACATACAACCATTACCGCACAAATTGACACGAACTGCGAACCGGGCCCAACGTCCCATAACGGATGCATTCAAAAGATTCATCATTAGAAACCTACTAAAAAATCCAATTGGCCTAAGAATAGTATTTGAAAATTAAGATACCGGGGCCATTACCCAACCTTGGCTCAGAGAAATTAGAGCAGCTACCCCACCATTTTTTTTCCAAAACCAACAAGTGCAACAGTTCTGTCTTCGTCATCGAAAGGGAGGTCCCGTGAGACCACCAAGTGCAACAGTTCTGTCTTCGTCATCGAAGGGGAGGTCCCAGGTACGTTCTGATGAAGTCAGCTGACCACGGCCGGTACCCATCGAGACTCTGCTCAATTCCAATCGCATCCGTGCTCAACCGCCCCCATCCGAATCCCCTTCACCCGCTCCAACTCCGTCCTAGTAAAGGGTTCGAAAGACCATATCCTCAATACGAGGCAGACACAATCCTCATCCTGCAATCTCCTGCCCCCTCGGAGATTCATGTCTCTGTCTTCGAAAGGGTAAGTCAGCGCTGCCTGAGGCCAATCGCACCATGATGATCCCTCATCAGCCGGTACCCATCCGACAACTAAAGCTGCCCATGCCAATCGCATCTAATGAAAGATCCCCCAACCGGTACCCCTCAGACGACCTGATTCAACCCTCTCTCCGTCCTCACGAAGAGTCATCTCATGCCATTTACCCTCCACCTTGAACAGATCCCCCAAAAACCAACAGAACCTCCACTCACCTATCCCCCCTTCGCCTCCCCAACTTCGTCCTAGTAAAGAGTTTGAAAGACCATGTTCTCAACAAGAGCCAGACACAATCCTCATCCTGCAATCTCCTTCCCCGTCGGAAATTCCAGTCTCCGTCTTCGAGGGAGTGAGCTTGCACTGCCTGAGGTGAATCGCATCAAAGTAAACCCTCATCAGCCGGTACCCATCCGACAACCAAAGCTGCCCGGCGCCAATCACATCCAATGAACGTTCCCCTAGCCAGGACCCCTCAGACAGCCCCGATGCCACCCTCTCTCCGTCCTCACAATACGAATTTACTAAATTTTAGAAATGAATTTTAGCCAATTATTTGAGACCATCTCAGACAAAATCCTCAAAAAAATAGTCGTGAGACCCTTAGAAACTAAAAACAGATGTGGACTGAGTATAAGATTGAAGATCCATTGAAAAACAATCCAGTAAATTTCCTAGAGTTTAAAGACAAGCTACAAATTTATAGGAATATACCATCAGATGCCCTAAGTAGGACTTTCGACCAATACTATGAAGCTTGAAAAATCAATCAAAATTAACCTGTGATTGGAAATAAGATCCGATAGGAATTGATTATCCAAATTGGAATGACGAAATTTACGAAAGATCGTACGAAATTTAGGATTGGATATTCATGAAGGATTTTCGAATCAGGATCCCAAACCGTGGTTTGAGAAACGTTAGCAAAGCTGTATGGCACGAAAAATTAAGGAAGGAAAATTGTAAAAATGAATCAACAATCAATAGAGAAATTCACTAAGACAATAAACGTACCCAATCAGATTAGTTCTTCGGGAATTTGAGATCGAAACAATCCTCTTATGAGCAAATCTAGATTAGAAAATCAGGGTTATTTAAGGGTAAAATTTATGAAAATCTATGAAAAACGATAGCAAAATGATTAGAGAACGATTAGAAAATTCATCACATCTCGAGCATGGCAGAAGCAGAGCAGAATCTTTCCACTCCTCGAGCTCACCCCTCTTCCTCCAAAAACCACCTATTACCTTCATCCCCTCAAACCCTACCCCTCATCATTTCCGGGAAACTGCTAGTTCACAGGCATAGACGATACACTAACACTGAAAACAAATTCGACAATCGTCAAAAACGACAGTGTGGCTGCTCCTTACCAGACCTGTTAGTAAGTCACCACAGGGAGTTCAAGCGTACAAAACTAATACCCTACTTGAGGAAGGGGGGGAGAGCTCGAAAAATAGAACAGTTAAGGAGAAGCCACAGCATCAATCCGCTGAAAGGCATGACTAAACTAGAGGTTCCTTGTCTCCGTGCTCCCTCCTGCTACTATGATGCCTATTGTTACAACGACCGCTACAGGACGAAGACGCGTGAGAGATTAGATAAAATTTCGTCGAAATCACCTCGCATAATGGAGCAACGCAGCACGTGTTGTCTTCCATATCTCCTGCGCCCGCCCAGACGGCCTCTTGGGCACGCTCAGACGCCCTCTTGAGCCCGCTCAGACGCTCTCCTGGGCACACGCTCCACCGCGCCAGGTTCCCGACCGCGCCATCGCCCGTGCTTCGCCCCACTGCGCCGCCACCCGCCATTTCCAATCGCCAGTGTGAAAACGATGGTGGGAACCGGTTCAGGGTTGGGCGCAGCGCTCCCGGTAGCGAGGTTTTTCACATTCATTCAAGGAATTTGGTGAATTATGACGCGGTGTAACGACGCCTATTTCCTGAAAGAGGATTTCCAAGAAGGGTCTAACCAAGCCCTTATGCTGATTCTTCATTTCCTACAGTCTATCTTCGTAGTCTGCGGCCAGAAAATGAAAATTCGGGTACGTGGGACTTGGCCCGGACATGTCACGGTTCTGGCTGCTACGGGATTCCCCGTATGCCTACAATTAGGAGTAGTGGTAGGTACGTAGTGTGAGGTGAAATTGAGAGAAGAATATAGCTTTTGAAAAAAAAAGGATGTCCTCAAGGATCAAAGTTGAATTTTGAAATGGACTTCTGAATTTTGAGGGAAAAACAAAAAAAAACAGATGATGTATAATATGACATATTCTGGGTCTCATAGCAGACCTATCCTCAGGGGCCCGAAGGAAGTTTCCTTGGGGGTTTTCAAGGAAATTCCCGCCATCGTCCCACCTGTTCTCGGGGACGTGGCCCGATTACATTTCCTTCGAACGATATCAGACAAGAAAAAAGAAAAGAAAAGAAAAAATCAAATGTGTTTGAGGCCTTCAGCCAATAGGGTGCCGCCACGATCCAGATTCTCTGTTGTAACGTCTCTCTACCCATGTGCCCGCTCCTATCCGTGAAACGCGGATTCCTTTTGCCCAAGGGACCTCGTGAGGTCCCTTGGGCAAAAGGAAGAAATGGCCGAGGTGCACCGGTGGTGGGTCTGCGGGTAGGGCTAGCGCCGGGCATAACTTGGTAGCAGGTTCACCTTCTCTGTGTCTCCGTTCCTGCTCCGGATTTAAACCTGCGATCTACCAACTGGTCCGGGTCGCTGGCACTACGGTACAGTTACCTGAAGAAAACCGACAGCCTTTTCGCACTCGGCGAGGTCCGCCATGGGGGCCACCGTGCATATCCCAGGGAAGTATGTGGTGTTCGGATTTGAGCCTGCAATCTGCCAACTGGTCTCGGCCGCTGGGACTACGGTACAGTTAGCGGACGAAAACAGCCATAATTTGAGTGGTTTTCACACTCCGCGAGGCCGGCCATGGTGGTCACCCTGCATATCCAGGGAAGTATGTGGGTGTCAGATTTGAGCCTGCGGTCTACCAACTGGTCTGGGCCGCTGGCACTACGGCACAGTGGCCTGAAGAAAACCCACAGCCATAATTCTTGCGTGTTTTTTTTTTTTTTTTTTTTTTTTTTTTTTTTTTTTTTTTTTTTTTTTTTTTTTTTTTTTTTTTTTTTTTTTTCCTTGCGTGGTTTTCACACTCCGCGAGGCCCGAGGTCCGTGACACGTTTTCAACGCAACCAGTCTCGCGTATCCTGCTTTTACGAACTGTATTACTTTCCCAATGTAATCTGACCGCAAGCACAACCAGACCTGAACGAATCTGACCATAATAACGTCCAGAGCTTAGGGCCAGATCCCACTGGCAAAGAGGATTGGAAGAAATGTCTGAATCTGGACGTGTTTGTGGAAAGGTGCAAAACATTGTGATTGATCTCCTTTTCTGCACCTCTGCGTGGAACCCGTCCAGATTCAGACATTTCTTCCGATCCTCTTTGCCAGTGGGATCTGGCCCTTAGTAGAAAAATTCATAGCGCGAGTATGCCCTCAACCTTCCCGGATGCGCTCCTTAGTAGAAAAATTCATAGCGCGAGTATGCCCTCAACCTTCCCGCATGCGCTCTCAAATACTCCTCGTGCCTCTCCCGACTTCCTTTAAGATTTAGATGTCATGTGTGTTCTAACTTTTCGGAGAAGCTCACACCTGAGTTTCCGATCCTGTCTCGACCCGTAGGATGATAACCGTGGTCACTCTGTTGTTTGAGCGTGCGGATTAGATAGCGTCTATAATCAGACCCTACTGCTAGATAACCATTTCCAGGAGCTTACTCTCGTCCGCGTAAGGCTGCTCTCTTCCGCGTAAGGCTGCTCTCGTCCGCGTAAAGCTGCTCTTCAGCAAAGCCGACAGACAGACACGATTGCATGGGTACTCTTTCCATATCCACAGAAGCGCTGTTTCTACTCTACTGTTGCTCATCTTCTTCGCATCCTACACCTCCCATGCGTGTGTTCTTGCATCGTACGAAACCACTCCGTTTGTTTGATTGGCAATCGACTAGCGGATCATAGGAAGCATTAGGAATGCATAGACGTGTTCGATGACGATTGCTTTTTCCTGCCTGCATGCTCTTAACGTACCAGGACGGCGAGACGATTGCTACCTTGCTGCGTTCGTACGTTTCCAGCGTGCATGCTCTTAACGTACCAGGACGGAGAGACGACGGTGAGGGAATTTCCTTAACGCTGCTGAACTGACTCCCACCACATCTGAAGTCTATGATGCTCGAGCGGTGAACGTACACTCGAGGGGGTGGGACTGTCAGTCTTTTCTGATGCGGGATTTTGTCTGTCCAGGCGACATCTGTGATAGCTAGAAGTCGATCTAGACTCCAGCTTCAACTGCATCGGCAGTCTAAAGCAGAGGCGCGATCAGCTTGGCATGACTTGGCAATATTGTACACAAGGAAAAGAGGTTATGCTTTAGAGGTCCGGAACCCGGTTTCTATACCTTGATTGAGATCTAGAGCGAGAACGGAGCGAGGGATTAGCTAGGACTGCTGCAACTTCTAGATCCTCCTTCATTGGCTGTCTGTAGAATCGTGTAGATTAGGATGACGCTGGTTTGCAGTATGTGTGGGTGCATAGTGGATGGATAGCCCATCGGATTAAAAACGTCTCCGTCCCCGGGGCTGATCCTCAGTCAGCGTCTCTGGTGCTGCCACGTGGAGGGTGTTAGAAAAACAAGGTGACTTTGGAAAATTTCGGAGCTGCTGAGGAGAAACGCTGACGTCATTGTTCTTGGTGGGAGTATGCCAGCCATGGACGTCGATCGTCTTCCAGCTGCTGCTATTGGCATCGATCTAGGTTTCTCGACTTGTTGTGTGGCAGTGTGTGGAGGGAAGGATGCCGCTGATATCATTCCGTGTGACGATACGCGTTTTGGTGATTCTCTCGTTGCGTTTTCAGTCGACGGCGGAGAGAGATGGATTGGCAAGCAAGCGAGGATGGTCGTAGAGCAGAATCCTGAACGTTGTGTGTACGGCATGAAGAGGATCATCGGACGGGCTTTCCGGAACGAAGTGGTTCAAGCTGACGCTCGCGCTTACCCTTTCAGCATCGTGGAGGGGCGTCGTGGCGAGCCTCTCGTAGTTATCGACAGCGAAAAAGGACAGCAGAAATACTCTGTTGAGCATATTACAGCTATGCTACTTGGCCAACTGAAGGCCAACGCCGAGAAGTACCTCGGCAGGCCGGTGGTTGATGCCGTCATCGCGGTTCCCGCTGGATTCAACCAAAGCCAGAGACATGCGATGATCGACGCTGCGGCCATCGCAGGTCTGAATGTTCTCCGACTTGTCAACGAGACGACGGCTGCTGCTTTAGCCTCGGCTCATCTGACGGCGAAGGAAACGAAATCGGACGGTTTCAAGAAGGTTCTGATCCTCGCCCTGGGAGGTGGGATGTGCGAGGCGAGTGTTCTTACTGTTGCAGGGGACACTCACAGAGTAGAGGCTGTGCAGAGCGACACTAGTTTGGGCGGAGAAGACTTCACCGTGAGATTGATGCAATTGCTGAGCAGAATGATCCCTGGAGTAGAGTGCAATCCGGTCATGCTCGGGAGGTTGAGGTCCGCGGCGGAGACAGCCAAGCGCGCACTCTTTCTCCGAGAAACAGCGTTCGTTCCCCCTTACTCTCTCACGGAGACGGAGGGACGCAAGCTCACCGTGAAACGGACGGATTTCGAAGCCGCGACCTCCGACCTCTTGCAGAGATGTGAAGGGCTTGTGAGGCGCGTGTTGGTGGCCGCTTCCTGTTCGAGGGAATCCATCCACGAGGTCGTGCTGGTGGGTGGCGGGACACGAATCCCAAAGCTGATACACGTTTTCCATGAAGCCTTCGGAAAAAACAAGTTGCTTAGTGGGGTCGAGGTGGAGGAGATCGTCGCTAACGGGGCCGCATTCTTGGCGTGGAGTTTGTCCAGGAGGCGGCATTCCGGAATGGCAGTTGACGGACCGAATGTGGTCGGCATAGCGTCCAGATGCGTTCATGCGATGTGGGGAGCTTCGGCAGGTGGAATGCAGGTCATACAGAGCAACGACATGCTTCCAGCCCAAGCCGGTGCTCGCCTTGTTCTTCCTTCTCAGACGTGGGACCAATGTCCGCACGGTATACTGATCGAGAACCTGGACGACAAGTGCAAGCTCACGCTGACGGGGTTAAATCCGGCGATCGAGAAAACCGTAGAACTTGTGGTTAAGATGGATGAAGACGGACTTCTCTCTGCTGAAGGGCGGGGGTCATTTACCGGGCGAACAGTCCCAGTTTCCATAGTAACTAGAGTTGCACGGCTTACAGGAGAGGAAGTCACTGCTCTCGTGAAGGACAGGGAGGAGTACTGCAGTTGGGAAGAGGAGAGGACAAGACGAAGGGAGGCATCGAACCACCTCCAGGCGTTTGCTGATCAGCTGTCGAGCTCGAGTATTCCACCGAGGCTGTCTTGCAAAGTCAAGAACGCGGAGAAAGAGATCGAGCTCGTGATGAGTTGGTTGCGAGAGACGGTCGAGTCGGACCCGCTACCTATTCAGGAGTACGAGCGGCGACTGAAAAGGCTCAAGTTTACGTACGCAAAGCGCAAGTTCATGATGATCGTCTCTTCGGAGCAGGAAGAGTGCTGTAAGAAGTGCAAGAGGAAGCAGCCAATCCGCGATCTTGCGGACGAGCTTAACGTGCTTGCAACCGCGAAGCAGCTGTCCCAGCAACGTGTGGAGGTCTGCGACATCATCTTGGCTACGCCAGCCTCCGGAGTTGGTGAGCCGCAGAGCATGCAGAGCAGACGGAAGGGGTTTTGGAATCCCGCTATCATCGTTAGGCCCGGCGACTCCGTCGATTACGAACAGCTGAAGAGGAAAGGTTTAGTTCAATACCTCATCCCTGCGAGGTGTCTCGAGGAGGAGTACCTCTTTGCGTTGGACGATGACGTCAACGTAAGCAAGGTCGCCCTCACGAATGGATTGAAGACATTTGTGCCCGTAACGGAAACTTCGTTTCAACTAACGGACATCCTGACGGACAAGAAGTCAGGAGCAGATCCAGTAGTCCAGCAACTGGAGAAACTTAGCGGAGAGATCGACGGCAAATGGAGCGACGTGGTGGTTGTCTATCGGCCTCGCTCACAGGCAATTCAGAAAGGCATTCCTAATACTGAGGCGATCGACAGTATTCAGCAATCGCACGAGCGGATCAGAGATTGGATAGCTGGCCATGTCGATGACGAAACTGCTGCCGGCACTCACATCATTTATGGCGGCTTTGTTAATCGTCGGTGCTGGGCGCTATTAGCGGAAAAGCCCGACGTGGACGGGTTCCTCGTAGATGTGGAGGAAGCAACGCCGTCCGATTTCCTGAGCATAGTCAGGGATGCCTTCTCGTTGCCTACTGTCGGTAAGAACTTCTGCGAAACCTCTTAGCAGTTTTTTTTTTGCAGGGGGGCTCAGCAGCTTGGGATCACTCGACATCGTCTCTCTAAATTGGCTTAAGTATATAGTTAGGGAGGCATTCTCTCAATGTCTATAGTAATATCCCATGGGAGCTGAGTGATTGATTAACTCATGGGTGCCATGCAACGACGTGCGGGAGGTTTGAAGGTGTCGAAGATGGTTGTCCTTCTGTTCTTCTGGCATAGGGACCAGTGGCAGGGTGGGGTAGGGTGGGGCAAGGAAATCACGACGCTCACCTTATCAGAAAGCCAATTCAATGTCTGTGCTTGAGATTCAGGACTTTCCGCGCTCTCTGGGACGATAACGCAACCTGTAGATTGCTTGGTTGTTGCTTCTGTTACGTGGTTGGCACGAGAGACTTTATTTAAATCGTGGTTGGATTCTCGTCTCTCGTTGGGAATAGTTGAATGTCTTTGGTTGTACTGCTCGACGTACGGAAAACTTTTCGAGTGTGTACTTTTTCCTCACAGTGGAATCAGTGGGTGTTTGCCAGGTATCGTTGCTCTCAATGGAATGCAGCTGCGTATGAATGAGTCTTGGATAATTGCTTGGTAGAAATTAGCGTCGTGTTCACATCTGATCGATGCGGCTGAATGTCGTGTACTATCACTGAGTTGGGGTTATTGCTTTTATGGAGACTTGAATTGCCGGGTTTGCATTGGATGGATGGAATAGGGTGGAATAAGTCGAACGGGTAGATTAATGGACTGGGATCGATAAGCGATAGCATGCGCATGCAGCATGCATGCTATCGGTTGCTCCGTCGAGCACGGTTTGATATCACACATGGTAGACAGACATTACTGCCTTCTTCCCGGTAAATTCAATCTGTTTTTTACCTTTGAGGTTACTTCCGTAGAGTAAAGAAAACGAGTTATAATTGCACTATGCTGCAAGATACGGTTTGCATTTTCTTTTTCCCGTGTCGTTTCTTTTTCTATTTTTATGTTTTCAACCGTCCGATGGACCACGGATCAGATATTAAACTGATCAGAACAAATACAGTGCACTTGATCTATTTTTAGCCAAAAGGCCAACGGATCTAACATTTACGAGTTGATTGACGTGTACTGCAAGCACTAGCCACGAGGGCTTTTTTCATGCTGTGTTTTTTTGTTTTGTTTTTTTCCCCCCCCCTAAGCAGCTGGAAAGATCCTGATGACCGCCATTCCTCGTCGTATGGTACCTTGTTCCCTCGCAGATAGCTCCCTATCATTATGACCGTATACAGTCATGAGGGTATACTCACACTAGGATTTTTCTACTTGTTTTTGTGCGTAACTGCGGTCAGATACATCCTGGTGCGGCCGTAAATGCGGCCAGATACAGTTTTCATAGTGCGAGTGCGAGTGCGCCCTGAAAGTACTAGAGAGTAGTTTCCAGACGAATAAGTTAGTATTGCTTGCACCGTGTTACCGCTTTTCCGTGTGGTACATCGATTCTAGCCTACGGTCTTCACCCGAATAGAACGCCCGGTCAGCATCGCTGCATCTGGACTGAAAGTTGTGCCAAATACAGCTATAATGACCGGGCCTTCTTTTCGGGTAAAGACGGTAGTCTGCGACTTTCTGATCTTGTGTCTCATGTCTGCACTGTGTCATTCATTGCTTTTCCGCCTGCATTTCCATTTAAGTCTAGTCTACATTCTTCCCCCGAATACAACGCACGGTCATTGTCGCTGTATTTGGGGCAACTTTTAGTCTAGATACACAGCTATAATGACCGTACGTTGTATTCGGGGGAAGAAGGTAGTCTGCGTCTGACTGAGACTGACTGAGCTTGTGTCCGATTCGTGCCGGTAGTAAGCAACCAGACTGTTGCCGTCCAGAATAAATGGGGCTTTTCTTTTGATCTACAGAAAAGAAATGACTTTTTTTTTTTTTCGACACGGTTAGCAATTCGACCAACCACCCGTGAAACGAAACTCGTTCCTTGACGATCGCCTTCTTTGGGGGATCGCATGAAACTGCTGCCAAGGAGCTTTCATAAACATGTGGCGTTGTGTTTTATCTTTCTACGCGATGCTTCGCTGCTTCGGATTTCTTATGGCTCCATATCCTTGCTTTTGCTGTCTACACTCTTTCTTTCACATCTTCTCTTTATCTCTTCTTCATTTCCCTTCCTCTCCATTGCTTTCTCTCCTTTCTCCTACGTCTTTCCGTTTCACTTCTTCCTTCCCCTTCATCTCTCCGCGTATCTCACTCAAACAGTTACTCCCCTGTTTCGGATGATCTGCTAGAGGGTGTCCCCACTCATGATTTGCTTTGTGCTGGTCTGAGAGTCAGTCTATGATTTGTGCCATTTTGTAGTCGTGGACGAAAAGGCTAATGTACGCCCACAATCTATCCGCCGATCTGCATACGGGTGTGCAGCTTCATCATATGTTTTTTTTTTCTTCTGTCCGTTGTTTTATTCAGACAAGACACTCATGGCCCATCTATTCAGGATATAACAGAGGAATACCCGAAAATTAGAGACAAAAGATCATCATCATCATCATCATCATCATCATCATCATCACAATCACCATCATCATGATCATCATTATCATCATCACAATCACCATCATCATGATCATCATGATCATCATCATCATCATCATCAACGGCATCATCATCATCATCATCATCATCGTCGTCGTCATCGTCGTCATCGCACGTGTTTGGGAAAAGTCACAGAACCTGCCCCTCGCGACGAAACCTTTGTATCAATTTCCCTCCAAAACGGGGAAAAAGGTGCCGCAGGCCCCTAAATCACTTTGGGCGTCATTTTTTGCACCCTGCAAAATACTTCCCCGCCGTTTTTTACACGTCGGCAGACAGGATGCAAAAATGACCCCAAAAGTGATTCCGGAACCTGCGGCACTTTTTTCCCCGTTGGGGGCAAATGGATACAAAGGTTTCGTCGCCGGGGGGAGGTTTTATGACTTTTCCCTAGGTCTTTCGCTGCTCGAACGATCTGTCTAAGAGTCTGCGGCATGCTATTGCCAGAACTCTGCATGGACTCTTTGTGAGTTTTGTCACAGTCTCGAAGAGTTTTCTCTTAAAAGAAGAGCGCACACACTTCGTGGGGGCTTAGGGAAAGACTGAGATCAGCCCGCGGACAAGGTTTTGTCCCTCCCATTTCGAGTGAGCAACAAACACTTCAACGCCAATCCTATTAAAGGACAACCTTTTTGGAAACAAGCTTTTTAGTTTTTTTTTAATTTTTTTTTAAGGGAAGTTTATTCATGGGGAGAAGCAAGCATGTGCTGGGAAGCGGCCCAAGCTCACCACAGTACAAAAACACATGAGTATCCAAAACAGACTGCACAAACACACACTTAATTCCACACAAGAAAAGGTAAAAAAAAACAGATAGGATTGATTGCCCTGTAAACGTCAGAGGATTCCCTGCATGTAAACTGATGAAAGAGTTTGCCGAAAATATGTCTCTTCAGCCCTCAAAAGGGCATGTAGCAGAGAGCCTACGAACATAGCAGACGATGTTCAGGCATTGACGATGTACAGCAGCCCTCCCTCTCACCCCCTGTTCATACCACGCAGGGTCTACTCAACAATTTTCTGCAAGGGGGAGGGGGTCGGCAAACGCTAACGCATATGTCAGTGGGAATAAGGGCCGTATTTGTGTCCAGTCCGATAATGCAACTATAACCCTCCCGTCTTTGATACCCCCCCTTCAATTTTTGCAATCAGTCAGCTTTCTGGGTTGATCAGCCACTCTGTTCCGGATTCGTTAATTTTAGGTTCCTTGTCTGTCTCTCTCTCTCGCTCTCTCTTTTTCTTTTTCTTTTTTTCCCCCCCTTTTCAGAAACAAATGTGTGGTGAGAGAAAAAAAATATTACATGGCTGTCCGGCGATGCGACGAAGGCAGCCTTCATCTACAAAAGAAAAAAAGCGGGGGGAAACTACCGGGGAGTCACAAGAACGAGTTATAATTGCACTATGGGCCAAGATACAGCTTCGAATTGCGACCCAGCTTTGTGGCCAGGTAGGGTGCCCGAAGTGCAATTGCAAACTGTATCTTGCCCCATACTGCAACAATCTTAACTCGTTTTTGTGACTCACTGAAGTTACTGCCAGGGGTGATCCTGGTAGTACCTCTGCCCCTGGCTCCATTCTATTGGTGGGGACTCTAGGGAGTATCACATGTTGAAAACCCAGTCCACTGCCCCATTACAAAGCATCCGATTTTCCATCTGAGCGGGGCATTTACCCAGCCTACTTGTCTCTTCGTTCACTCAGTATGCAAGAAACTAGCAAGACAGCTGGGCTGAGCTGGCGTTCTAAATATCTTTTGTATGTTTCGAGGTCTTTTGTTCTGGTACTCCCCTTGGGCCCTTGCGAGCTGTGCTGGCTGGACGAGGTATCGTGCGACGTGCAAATGGAAGCTCCAACACCGTATAAACCAACTTAGTATTCTCAGATGGGCCTATGTTTGCAATCTAATCTTGAGCTTTATTCTGGTATTCCCCCTGGCCCTGGGTTTGACAAACACCGCAAACACAGCTCATTCCAAACACAGCTCATTCCGAAATATACTAAACAATTACACTAACTGACTGGGCCTATGGTTGAAATCTTTGCAGACGAGAACAACAGTGGGCTGAGTGGGGAGGGTGGTACCTACCATTTTTCCATTGGCTTTCTTTGCTTACTTTGTTAGTTTCCTCTCTTGTCCCCTCTTTTTTTCGTCACTTTCCTCCATCCTGAATTCCATCCGTTGTGACTCTTGTTATTGGTACATGTCACTCCATGAGCATGGCGTGATCGATGTTTCTCTGCTCTCACCTCTTACACATTTGATGCTGTCTTCTTCGTAATGAATCCGCATCTGGTACAGCCAAGCAGGCATACTTACAGATAGATAGATAGAGAGGAAACTGAGATACACACCTACGTAGATAGATAGATAGATAGATAGATAGATAGATAGATAGATAGATAGATAGATACAGAGACACACACACACACACACACACACACACA
>BFEA01001156.1:137497-149950 GCA_003427395.1 Chara braunii
GAGAGAGAGAGAGAGAGAGAGAGAGAGAGAGAGAGAGAGAGAGAGAGAGAGAGAGAGAGAGAGAGAGATGGGTGACATATGACACTAACAAATGCAGAGAACAAGTAATATTGAGATTCCCGTGTGTCTATGCAGTCAATGGGCACGATCCTTTCCATCTTTGCACCATGGATACTTGTACTGTTAAGTTGTTAACCAGAGCATCTGATATAGACTAGTCATGCTGGCAGATACTATTCGACAGTATACCAGAGCAGGTGTAAGGCTGGCAGTCTTTGGCAGATGACTAGTTCTCCTGCGGCTTACTATTCAGTTCGAGCTGGCTGGCGCTGTGAGTTGGGAACCTAGTACCCTCTCTTTGGCAGTTTAGCTTACGGTTTGGCATTGCTAGAATCGAATGGTGCAACTTATCTTCTAGGTGTACCACATTCTGACAAGACATGCGACACACAGTAGGATCTTGTAGAGATAAGACAACCAGAAGCTCGATTGACCATCATCGCAGAGAAGTATGATAACAAACAAAACGTTGACTCAGATCTCATCCTCCGACTTGTCAGGACAAGACTGTGGAAACCTGGACAGCGATAGAAACATAATTCAGGATTTATTATATATCTGTAACTGCCTTGTGAACTGCAGGCAAGGAGGGAGAAGAGGAAAACAAACTAGTAGGGTCTGTGAACAACTGTTCATTGGAGTTTCACCTACTCATCAGCGGGGCAGAACCCCCTAACCCATGATACTCTTAAAGCACCAGTACATGGGCACCCGGGCCGCGGGCCGGACACCTCAAATTCTGGATTCTGGAGGCGCGAAACGAAAACGCGACCGCTGATCAAGTTTATCAACGGCGGCGCGGCGGGTGCAGCGTTTCCAGTTTTTTGTGGTGACAAGTTTCGGACTGCAAGGCTGGGTCCGGCTTCCCCCGAACCCAACGCACCCTCATTTGGGCTGTATCTGGCCGGAAATATAGCTTGTATAGATTCATTTTTAGGGTGCGTTATGTTCGGGGGAAGACGGTAGTGGTTTAACTGATAATACATCAAGTGATAATACACCATAACACAGCTTGCGGTCAACGACGTCCATCCACAGCCGAAAACTTTACCCGAGTCCAATCTAGGCAAAGCAACGTGGTTAAGCATGGACGACAAGTTGAAAACTGATACCCTTAGGTGGGCGCCAATCACTGTTTTCAATTGTGGCTGCATGATTCTGAACTGACGAAAATAAAAGCAGACTAATAGCTCACCCATACCAGACAGAAGACTACAGACTGCAGGTCACAGCCCATCATAAGCCAGGGATATATATATACATAGTGTAGTCATAGAAAACTGCCCGATGAAGCAAGGGTAGAAAGAAAGAAAAGGATAAGAGACGGGAGGCTGTGACAGACGGTTTTATCAGCAAAATGCCGACTCATCAGGAGGCTTGACTCTCTACAGTCTGCAAAGTCTGTAAGTGATAATCCACCTTAACCCTGGTTGCAGAACTTGCGGTTAAGCATCAACGAATGGTCAAGAAGTGATACGATGAGGTGGGCGCCAACCCCTGCCCTCAAGGGTACCTATTATGAAAATCTAAGCAGACCATCACTCACCCACACCAGACTGAAGACTGCACAGACTGCAGGTTCCCAGCCCAATGACCCCATCATTCATAAGCCAGCAAAACCCCACGCAACAGATAAAGGTCTGTCACAGAAAGAAAATGCGTTCTGACACCCCACTAGTACTTGATGCACAGCATGGTGATGATGGTGGGCACCAACCCTTGCCGTGAAAGGTACCTGTGAGGAAAATCAAAGCAGGCTATCACTGACCCAACCAGACGTAAGACTTTACTGCAGGCTCACACACCCCCACCAAACGAAGAAAGGTCTGTCACAGCCAGAAAACACAGTCCAGACACCCCACTGGCACCACACCCACAGTATGACCATCCCATCAATTGCCCTTCAACCTGACCAGAGAAAACAGTAGCAGGGAGCTCGCGAAGTCATAATAAATATCCTTATACACTTATATTTTCAGTTTGAGTTTTGAAGTATCGTATGATACAGCCTGAGGGATGGAATTCAGAAAAAGAGAGGAGCACTACTATGACGTGTCCCAGCACGCAGGACTTTCTCTGGCAGGACACTGTAGTAGACTGAGAGGGAGGGGGGCAGACAGGGAGGACAACAATCAGCTATTGCTTTTTTTTTTTTTTTTTTTTGAAAGGTCTGTTTGTTTGATTTCTCAAAAGGAATGAACGGGGCCGGGGTCCCCACACATCAACCCGGAAGAACAGTCTCTGGCAGCATTAGCCAGTTTCGCTTTTTACGGGACCAGTGGACCCGGGAGTCTTTCCAAGAACTGAATTTTGAACCTCGATGCTTATGGCTATTACCTGTGTACCTAAAAAGAAAGAGAAGGTGCAAAGCTAGATTGATTACAGGATTGTAGATTGAGAAAGGGAGGCTAGAAGTGAGAGCACTACAGACTCAGAGGGAAGGCGGGAGAGTTGGGTTACTGAGGCGGAGGTAGGGAAAGTCTTCCAGAGGGGGAGGAGAGGAGTAGGAGGGTGGGGACCGGGTTCAGAGAAGTCCTAATGTGATGTATTGGCTAAAGCACTACCTACTCTGCTCTCTATTTTTTAAGGGTTGGCCTAAAAAAACGGGGCTCGGCCTAAACCAGCCCAATGTCGGCTGGTTGGAGCCTAGTGATTGGCTCCTCACCCACTATAGCACTCTCCTCCCACTTCCCCTCAGCTTCCCAGCTGGTGGTCTACTGTGACCTGAATAACAGAGTGCCCTGGTTTAAACACAACAGAAGCTAAATAAGACTGAGCATGACCGAAGGTAAAATGGTAGGACCTATGAGGGGTAAGGAGTGAGAAAGAAGCTCTGGGGGAGGGGGGAGGAGAGGAACAGAAGGGATTTAGAAAGAAGTAAAAAGGATAGAGAATAAGTGAGCCAAAGATTGAAACTACGTGGTAAGCCAAGGAGAAATGGCCAAGTCTCCAGCTAGAGTGATTGCAGCCAACTTGTTGTCACGAGCCCAGGTGACCAAAAACCAATGCCTGCCGCGTGCTGTTCTTCCCCTTCTTGCTTTCCTGATCCAATCCACTTTGATCATAGTCCTGATCCAGGCCTTGATCTTGCAAATGACTGTTGTGTCGTTGGACCATTCCTGTCTGAAAAGAATGTTGTTCCTGTCCTCCCAGATACTCCAGAGCAGGATAGAACGTATCGCCTGGGCAACGTACCCCCTGCCCACATGTTTGAACCAGGTGGCTGGAATCTTGCCGTGAAGGACCCAGTTCTGGTCCCAAAGCAAGAGCGTGCCAACGAAATTGTACCAGTGCTTGCCCCACCAGTCCCAGAGTCTTCGCGAAGCCGGACAGGACCAAAAGAGGTGCACCAGAGACTCTTTTGCATGCCCTCCGCACCTGGGACATTTAGTGATAATGTCCGTTCCTTTCTCGAATAACCAAATTGCACAAGGGACAGAGGTGTGTGAAAGCAGCCAGGATAGTGCAGAAAGTTTCTGAGATGGAAGGGAGCAGAGCTGGTCCCACAGTTGCAACAAATCCTGAGGCTCCAGAGAAGCTTGTGGATGCGTGAGCCTGTTGAGCTTCTTGGCTGCTTGCTCCGGTAAGTCGAGATCTTTAGCTATGATCTTCCTGCCCACCCTTGATGAATATTGAAATAGGAAGATTTGTCTGTTTTTGGGTGCAGCCCAACTGTGCCCAACCGGGTCTATCTTCAGCGTACTAAGGGGTTTGCCTTCCATTAGCAGCTGGTGAACCGGTGCCCCTGAGTCGTGCGGTATGGTGTGAACTCTGATCTGCTGGAGCGGTTGTCGTGTATCGATGCAGACGTCGACAGGATTTGAAAGTCGTGGTAGGTTGCCAGGTGCATCTTGTCTGGTCCATTGTTTAGCCAACCACAGCCCGTCATCTAGATCCTGTGACATTTGCACAATTTGCCCTCCCTGTTCCGTCGCTGGTCCTGTGGTATACCATTCTCCTAGAATTGGGTCAGAATTCTGCAGCAGTGATGTCCAATTTGCTGGGATGGCTTGAATGGGCAACTGTTTTTGTTCGGGTACATGCGGTAAGTGTCGCAGCTTTGGTCTCAATTGCTCGTCGGAAGTCCACGTTACGTTTTCTATATCCCAGATATCTGCGATACGTACCACACCTCTCTCAGTCCATGATCTGCCAAATGCACCTTGAGCTCTGGTTGTTTGGAATGGCTGGCCACTGGTGTCGAGTATGGCCTGATTGTCGAAGAGGATCTGCTGCTTCACTTCTTCTCGTGTTGTAGGCGTCTTGGTCTGCAGTGGAAGTAGCGCTCTCCAAGCGGTCCAGCAGGCGGATGCCAAGACTGAGAGTCTGAGGTCGGTTGTCGCCGTGTGTAAGATGACATGAAGATGCAGGACCAAAATCACTTTTGCGAGAGAGTCCCAAGTCCTGTTGGAGTAAATATTCCAAGACAGCGATCCACACTCTGGAGTTAGTTTGCATAGTGACCTTGCAAAACCATTTGCCCAGCAATGCAAGGTTCTAAGTCTCCGGGTCCAAGATGCCAAGTCCCCCTGTCTTTCGTGATTTCATGACTTTGGACCAGGCACATTTCGTAATGTATCCTTCATTCGCTTCTGCGCCTGGCTTCCAGACGTATTTTGCCGCGTCTGCTCGGATGCTTCTTATCGTGGGCTTGGAGATATGCGCCACTACTGCAGTATACCATAGCTGGGCAAAGACCGCTGGAGTGATCAGGATTGCTCTCCCGAAGAGTGAAACTTCGCCAGCAGCTCTGCAACGTTTGAGGACCACTTTTGATTTGGCAACCAAGATGGAGTCTTGGTCAGGTCTGTCATCATGCAATCCAACTTGGATACCGAGATATCGCTCGGAATCCTGGTTGGATATTCTTTTCATGCCCCATGTTAACCCTTGAAGTTCATAGCGAGCTGGCAGGAAAAAGGATGACTTACTCCAAATGACTTGTGCCTCAGACAGTTGCGAGTATGCATCAAGTATGCCCTTGGCCTCAGCGAGAGACTCTGTTGTGGCTTCCGTTACTAGGAGGAGGTCGTCAGCAATGGCTCCCGTAAGCAGTTGGTCCTCTCCTCCCAGATTTAAGCCTCGCAGGTGGGGTGCGGCTCTCAGAGAGTAAAGCACCACCTCCACCTGAATAGCAAACAACAGCGACGCCAGAGGACAGCCTTGTCGCAAAGAGCGGGTGAGGGTGAACACTGGAGACACAAAGCCGTTTACAATAACTGCAGCGGTAGAGTCCGAGTAGAGTTCCTTGACTTATTTGCAGAACTTTGGTCCAAAGTTCATATGCTGCAAGGTCGTCAGGACGAAGGACCAATTTATGCGGTCATAAGCTTTCTCCAGGTCCAGCATCGCAATCATGATTTGCCGCTCCTCTCGCTGCGCAATCTCCAGGGCTCCCATTGCCATGAAAATGTTCTCGAAGATGGATCGGCCTTGGACGAACGCCCCTTGGCCTGTGTGAACCAGCTTTGGCAAGAAGGGTGCCAACCTCCTAGCCAACACTTTGGCTAGGATCTTGTACGAGACGTTCAGGCGGCGGATGGGTCTCCAGTTGCGGACATTGCGCTTGTCACCTTTCTTATATAATAGTGTTATCACCCCAAACTTCATGTCTTCCGTTAGAGAGCCTCCATCTAGAATCCTGTTGAAGAGACTTAACAAGAACGGGCCAACGTACTCCCAGGTAGCTGCGTAGAACTCGATTGGCAGCCCGTCTGAGCCTGGGCTTTTTCCCCTTGCCATTCCCTTCACCGCGGCCCACAGTTCCGGCATAGTGATGGGCTGATCTAGGATGTGACTGGCTTAAGGTGAGAGTTGCGTTGTCGTGCTCTGCCACAGGTCGCATTCCGCTTGGAGCTGAGGTAGAGTCTGATCTGGCGGCCGACAAGAGGTCAGAATGTCCTCGAAATATTGCCTGGCAAGGTCTCCGATAGTCTGCGAGTCCACTGCGGTATCTGATTCTGCTTGGAACAGATGCTGAAGTTCTCTTATGAGCATGTGTGAGCGCTGTGGAGAAATTCGCTAAAACGTCTCCTTGGTCATGCGGTCCGCTGTGATGAGGCCTTTCTCTCTTGCCCTGTTTGCCTAACTGATCTGCTGTTCTATTTGCAAGTCCTCCCATTTTTGCAGCCACCTGTCCCACCTGTGCAACCTGTAAAGCTCGGTGAGTGGGTCTGTCTCTAGCATAGCTTCTGCTTCTTTGACATTTGCAAGGGATTCCTCCTCTTGCAGTCTCCTTCCCCTTGCTTGAATTCGTGAGAAAGCATCGAGGGCACGGGTTACAACCCTGAATCCCACAGCTACCCAATCCTCCTCCGTACCAAACCAGTCTCTTGTGCGCTGCCAATCTTGTAAGTGAGTTGCTACCCACTGCAGGATCACTGGTGAGTTAAGATGATCAGTATTAAGCCTAAAGATCCCCGGTCCTCGTTGTAGGTGGCCATCAAGAAGGAAGTCTGCAACCACTGGCCGATGGTCAGAGCCAGGCGTGATCATGACGTCTACTGTAGTTAGGGCTTCCCACGCCGCCCCTTTGGTAAGTAGGAGGTCTAACCGCCTCTTTGGAGGAGGGATGTCACCTGTACTTTGTGAGGAGAACCAGGTGTAGCCATGGTCGGTAGGGTGAGTGTACCTGTATGCGTTTGTGAACGCATTTTGCTCCATGAAGTTAAGAAGCATTTGAGCATCCAGCTTCCTTGGTGTAGCCACGGGAGAGTCTAGACCTGGCTGCAGTACCAAATTGAAATCGCCCGCCAGCACGATGTTCTGTGAAGGGGGCACCAAGTACGGTAACTCCTCGAGAAAGCTTCTTCTTTCGGCTGGTTCTGATGGAGCGTAAACCGTCATGAATGTCCAGGTCTGCGTTCCCAGCTTGGCCTGGATCCAAGCCCAATGGCCCCACAAGTCCGTATCAGACTGAAGTATCTCCAGCTGTAGATTGCGGTGTAATAAGATCGTCACTCCCCCTCGAGTACCGTCTGTCGGGGACCAAACCTAGTCCCCTTTCCACCAATTTGAAATTTGGCGTAGTTTGGTCTCGTCCAACTTGGTTTCCTGTAGCATCAGGATCTGGACTACATTGTCGTGTGCCCAGGTCTTTAACCTGGCTTTTCTGCGGTGGCTAGATGTGTCCCCCAAGCCACGGACATTCCAAGTGGCCACTTTAAGGGTATTCGTCATCACGATGGGGAGCGGTGGAGTCTTGGATCCGCTGCTGTTCGTCTTCACTGAGCTAACGCTGATTACGCTGCCTATGATTGGGCTCTGCGTCTGCTGGGACCTTCCATGGCGCAAGGAGAAGGTTACGGAAGCCTGGAGAATGCGGCTCTTTGTCTGTAGCAAGAGTGTTACAGAAATCTGCAACCAAGGTGGCATCAACGTCCTCCGTCAGCCATGTTTCTTTCAGTTCTTCCGTGTTTCGGTCAGCGAGTCATGCTAAAGGCAGCTAGACTACACCCTGAGTAGCTAGAAGAGCAACTGTATCCAAGTCAATTTTCACATCCAGCGCTCCAATGTGAAAGTGTCAGCTGCCTCCTGCAGCTGCTGCTACCGACTTGCGGCCAATCCGAATACCGGGCACAAGGCGGAAAGGAAATCGGTCGGCGATGAATAAGGCTGCCACTGATTTCACAACGTCCTTCGTCGTGGGAGATGAAGCTGTCTCGATCGTGGGGATAGCAAGAATCCCTTTCTCAGTTCTTTTCGCCATGAACTTTGTCCCTTGCGGTGTGATCATAAAGATCAAGAGGATTATCTGATGTCTAACTGTGGGGCTTGGTAATTTGCTGGATGAGGGGTGTGAAGCTGACCGTTCTCCTTGCAGTTGGGCGGCATCCTGAGAGCCAGCCAGGAGGGTAGGGGTTGAGACAGATTGTGGTCTTGAGAGCACCAAGAATTCCAACTCTTCTTCTTCGGCTTCCCGCGTGACTTCTCCTTGCCCGTCCTGGTTAGTACGCCTCTGCTTCATCGGGGTGCGCGCGGTTTGTCTCAAATCTCTCATCTCCACATCGTAACGGGTACGTCCACCAATCTGCAGGCTGCGAACTGGCAATGAAGTCAATTGAAGAGATCCAGCTGGGTGCAGGTTAGCAGGAGTAGCAACATGAAGAAGGGGTGCACCAGCTGTCTGAGGTAAGGCACAGGCTAATGCGTCCTGATCCCCCTAGGTTAAGAGAAGCTGCTGCCCGGGGTCAGGATTGAAATGGGGGTAATTGTAGGTGACATATTGGGACTGCAGATTGTTATGAACTGGGACCGCAGCGTGTTGGACATGAGTAGGGTGGATGTGGTGCGGAGGTGAAGAGAGTATGGGGACAAAGAGAGTTGTGACCAGCGAAGCTTGGACTGTGGATGTGAGAGTGCAGAGGGGATTTCCCAGTGTGCGAGCTGGAAGTTGCAGGGGAGGGGGACGTTGGAGGTAATTTATGGACACGAGCGGTGGAAAAGACAGAAGTCCCGAAAAGGGGGGGGTGGGTGAGGTGTGACTGGGGGGGGTGGAGTGGGTCGGATTGCGTGGGGATGCAGGTTAGCATGTGTGTGCATTGCAGGATATTGCTGGAGGTAGTGCTGAGTGGTGTGCTGTGTTGGTGGTTGCTGCATTGATGGATGGAGGGGGTAAGTCTGATGAAAAGGTTGTGAGGTGGGTTGGGGAACTGGGCCGGACAAAACCGGGGTTGGATTGGGGTGGGCAGACGGCACCATAGCTGCAGTTCCAACAGTGTTGAGAGGAAGTGCAGCGGAGGTCTGCAATGGCGGATATGCTGGGGCAGAAGGGGGTCGAGAAGAGGCGCCCATGGCTGCAACACCTACAGCGGGTGGGGGCCTCAAACTGTTCCTCCCTTGCGCTGTCGAGACCGGGGGGCCATGCCCCCCTCTTCCGGCCGGGCCACGCCCTCGACCTCTGCCTCGGGCTCACCGTTCAGCGGGTAGGGGCTCGTCGAATCAAGGGCAATCAGGATCGAACTCATCATGATACCAGCAAAGGCACTTCCTGCAGAACGGAGTGTCCTGGTTGGCCAATTGGATCTGAACCTGCTGGCCGTTAGGCCGTCGAAGAACTATCCATTCCATGAAATTTTGCCTTGCGATGGGAAGGCAGTCAATGCGGATGTTGCCCAGTTGAGGCTCATCAGCTTGCTTGTCAGGTGGGTGCATCTCAATGATAGGGGCGATCAGATTTTTCGATGGCGGGCCGCAGTGAAAACATTGCATTTAGAGGCACTCGCAGAGCAATGATTCGATATTTGCCTGCGGCTTCTCGATCCCTGGCCTGCTGTAACTCCTGTTGGGTCATCCATGGTTTGAAGAGAACCTGGATTGGACCATGGCGTGAAGAAATTGTATCTTGCCTTTTGTTTATGAGATATTCGGCAATCTGCTGCGAGCGGGCGACGTAGGACATGATGTTTGGTCCTTCGCCGTGCGTTCTACCCCTACGCTGTGAGGGATTGAAATTCGGGTCTTGATACCAAGCATCTTCATAGATGCGAATGAATTGCTCACGCTGCGCAATCGAGAGATTTATGCCCCTTGTTTGAAATATGACTATAACGGTTCTGGCTTTGAGCCAATTCACCGTGGCTGCGTCAATCTCTTCATTGAGATTAAGATATCCGATGCCATCTTTAATCTCAACATCCCCATGAGAATTAGAGGCATCTGGGAAGATACCGCCATCATAGCAACTGTCCAAAAGCACTTGAATTCTGGATGTGGGGAAGGGGTGAGGTGGGGGATGGGATGAGGGTTTGACTGTTGACCAGTCTGTTGACCAGAGCTCTGTCCCGTGTCAGATGTGGCCATGGTGTCGAAAGCAATGAGATGGGTTTAGGAGGTGGTATATGGAGCTTTGTACAACTAAGAAGTTTCCAACACTTAGTTGAGCTGGGAGAAGATAGGATGGGGTTTGTCGGGGGCCCAGGGACTGACGAAATTCGTGCAGACGTAGGGAATCTCGTCTGTATTAGTCAATGATGGGGCAAACTGAGGTCAGCTTATGGGAAGAGAGTACCCTTCGAGAGAGGTGGTTTTTCGCCAAACGGGGAAAGTGATTTGAAACGCGAGGGTGTCGTGTGTGGGAGAGCGAGGCAGGGGCTGGGGAAGGAAAGGGAGAAAACAGGGAATGGTAGAGAGTGACTGTGGTTTAAAAACACTTATTCGGCCATAAGAAGAAGAGAACAAATCGGATTTATTAGAGTGCGCGTTTTGTGATGGAAGAGATGGGGAGTGTATACAGGCTGGGGCAGAGATGACGTGGACTAGCAAGGGAAGGGGGGAGACACGAGTCAAAAGTGGGATAGGGGATTGGTAGAACAGCTGCGATGGAGGGTTAAGGGAGGGGCGAGCCGGGTGGGATGGGGGTGTTTATTCGAAGCTACGGGGGGAGGTAATTTGCATGGGGCTACGACGAAGAGATAGGTCAAAACACATAAGTCTCAAAAGGTGGAGGCGGGGGAATAAAAAGGCTTGGGCGGAGAGAAGACACACGGACCGGATGTTGGAAGCTGGGATAGTAGTAAATAGCGTGAGGACTCAAGGCGTTTTAGAGGGAATGATAGAAGTCACTCGAAGGAGGTAAAGGATACGATTGAGGCGGATGAGCTACAACTGCGAATGGAAGGTAGAGGAATCGGTTGATATTGAGCATGAAGTAGGGGAGGGAAAGTTAAGTCAAGGGCGTGTCGCGGTGGTAGGTCGATATCAGTGAAAGAAGGGTTGTACGGTTATTAGGGATAATAATAATTTTAGGGTAGTTTACTGGGATGAGAACTGATTGACTTTTGATACCTGGTGACACCTCAAGGACAGGGTGTTTTCAACGCCGTGCCCGATTACTCATCGTACTCATTGAGCGGTAATGGTTGATCCTCTGACTTGCTGACTCGCCTCCATGCCTCCCTACCGTGCTGGGCAAGTTGGTCCGGCCATGCCGGACGAGGTGCTAGGCGATGGCCACTTTTCGTGGATGAGTTCCACGCTGGTGGCTAGCAAGACCGGCCCTCCTGGACCGGTGACGAAGCGGCGGAGTGCTCTGCGCCGGTTGGTCGCCTCCTCCAACTATTGCTTTAGTGTAGAAGGCAAAAAGATGTTTGATACGTTTCCTGCCCAGAGATGAGACCAGGGAAAGCAAAGGAAATTAGGGGGGCGATAATTGGTGGAAATTGCCCATGCTGAAACCTTTTTGGTTTTGATCGCCCAAAGCTCGGCCGTTCGGTACTACCGGCCCAAACAACTTCCCCCTGGGTGAAACGCGCCTTCGCGCCGTGGCCACAAACCCGTTGGCTTGCTTTTACAGGACAATGAATCTGGCGCTGTTTCTGCACCGGATGCATGAACCGGTAGGGCCACTCTTTTTCACAATATACCATACCTATCCATTTGGAGTATCGCCCTCGGCTTCTTTTACATTGGAATTCGCCAGATTCATGTTTCTGCACCTGATGCATGATCCGGGAGGGCCCTTGGAGGCACGCGTGGGCCGATAGTACCCCACATGGAAAGGTTTGGGCATGTGGTACCAAATAGCCGAACTTCACCAATTATCCCAATTAGGGGGGAGGAATCCTGGGGATAATTGGTACTAATTTGGTGAAAAAACTTTGTTTTGGGCGCCCGAAGTACGGCTGTTCGGTACTATCGGCCCAAATGTCTTCAGCCTGAGTGAAAGGCACCTTCGCACTATGGCCACAGCTCCCTTGGCCTGTTTTCACCGGTTCATGAATTTGGCACTGTTTTTGTGCCAGGGTCATGAACCGGTAGCGCCCTTCTTTTCAAAATAGCTTACCTAGGCTTCATTCTATCCCCGTCTACATTAAAATGAATCTGGCACTGTCTATGCACCAGATTCATGATCCTGCAGCGCCCTTGGAGGCACGTGTGGGCCTGAAGTACCCCACATGGAAAACATTCGGCCACTAGTACCAGGCGACCGAACTTTGGGTGCCAGAAAACCGAAAAGGTTTTGGCGTGGCCGCTTTCTAAAAATTGTCCGGGTATCCTGGCCTCGAGCTATTCGACATTGTTGCTCTTCAATTATAGTTGTTTGGCCCTTAGATAGAATGAGAAGAAACTTTTAAGTAGGGGCAACTACAATAAGTAGAAACTCAGAAAGCAGCAGGCAGTGCCAGGCACAGCCTGTGGGTGCCCATTCTAATTATTTGGGTATTTTCGGAAGTCTCCCGTGCAGAATGAGTGTCTGACATTGCCTGTGCGGCATGGCCAGCATAAAAAACTATGGAAGCTTGGAGCAGGACCTCCCGTTGGACAGGCGACTAGGGCTGCAGGGGTGACGTGAGTTGCTGCTTGTCATCAGATTCATGTTCTGGGGGGGGGAAGGGGGAGAGAGAGAGAGAGAGAGAGAGAGAGAGAGAGAGAGAGAGAGAGAGAGAGAGAGAG
>BFEA01001157.1:27414-68956 GCA_003427395.1 Chara braunii
CYCTYTCYCTCYYTCTCYYYYTYYYYTTWYYTYKWTCTCYWTCTCTYTCTCKCTCTCTCCTTCTCTCCCTCACACACACRCGCACCCCCGTYGCCTAYTGTAASGGTGYAGACCGGATCGAGAACYRACCTCTCGTACAAAGTACGAGAYAGCGTAGTGGAAGACTTAGGTACCGATGATCCGAAMRATCAATATTKCAAYRMAGCCCCRATCATACATCATMATCATCATTTCATGGTGTAAAGGGGTCTGGCGCTTTATACAGGAAGACTGCGCTAGCCCCGACCATAYCCAGACGAGRAAGAGGGAGGTTAGAYGAAGAAGAKRGGAARATGGGAATGTCGTCAACACCAAGTCTTTGGCACAGGCCCAAATAGTCCCTCGTCAAAATRTYTGAATCCTATTGTCGAGCCTGGATCCAATATCGTCAAGTCTCAAGCCACAACTCTATCTCTCTCTGTCGTAGTCTGCTGATACTRAGAAGTCAGGTGGCGAGAGGGTGAGGMGGAGMTGGTGGATTTAGAAGAGGAAGAAGAAGAACTTTCTCTCCTGCTAACTYTCTCTCAWACACATAGGCTAGATCATAGTGAATCTTTCCACATTTCGGTGGTAGATTCATTAGTTTTATTTATTTATCTATTTGTTTATTTATTCAATTTCATTATTATTACTATATTATTATTACTATTATATGGGTGGTGGAATTCRGCCTCGAGGAACGGGACTCACCCGTTCTTTCTCCYGCTCCCCRTKKTCGTCRYCGTTGTCGTTATTAGAGYCGTRGTCGYCGTTGTTGTCCGTCGTYATCGYCCGTCTGKTTAGGTACGCTTCCCTTCTCCCTCCTCTTTTTTCTTCTTCTCCACCTCCCTTCTTTCTTCTCTCTCTCTTTCTCCTCCTTCGCGATCTCCTAGCTAGTCCTTTGCCCTTACTGTGTGTCGCCCGCCTCCGATTCGTCGTTCGGCTAGGCAAGTATGTCTTCGACTCTTCCTACTTTCCTTCACTCCCTTCTCCCTCCTTTCTTCCTTCTTCCTCCTCTCACCTCCTCTTTTTCCGCCGGTGTTTTCTGCTCCAGTTGCGATCGCTGCCCACCTTTGCGTTGCTTGTCTGCATTCCTTCCCGTCTCTTTTCTTCGTCTGCGCCCCCGCTGTACTCCAGTGCTCGTATTGCCTGACCTTGCGACGGGAGTCTACCGGCCTTAACCGGTTGGCCTCTTTACTAAGTGAATCAGTCAAAATATCAGGGCGTGATTCATTTGGGCACCTCGGGGCAGGTAGGTCGTCGAGAAAAACAAAAAAAAATAAAAGAAAATCAAAAACTGAAACAACGAATCTAACGGGATTCAACCCGTAATCCCTCCCTACTTTGCCAAGTGTCGGAGCCTCACGACACTCGGTTCTAACTAACAACTAACTGTACTAACTCCTACTTGTAAGGTCGCGGGTTTGAATCCCGCCCGTCCGAGGGCGGATGATAAAAAAAAAAAAAAACCCTTTGTAGCTAGCAAAAGAGCTAGCCCAGGGGCAGGTCGGATTCGATCCCAGTTTTCCCTGCTCATAAATCCATTCCTCTACCTACTGGGCTCTCTTACCACGGTGTGGTAAAGAGCCGCCTCCCTATAAGTAGATGTAGTAGGTTTGATCTGAGTAGCCTGCGTGCTTGTGCACGCGTGCCAACCTATAGGTTCGTTGGTTCGAATATGCGCGCCCTCAAGGGCACTTATTTCATCGGAAGGCGGCATCAAGGGTCGCAGCAGGGTAATCACTCAAGTGGCGGGCAGGCTGGTACCACACCAAGTAGAAGTAGATGTGGCGGATACTCGACCCGGAGGCTGAGTAGGGGAAGACAAAGACCGAAATTCTTAGAACACCCAGTACCGGAGGGAAGACTACACTGGACCAAGCCTCACTGCGTGTCATAGACCAACCTGACACGAATAATCAGCCCAACCGACCCTTCGACCTCTTCTGTCGAGGGGTATTACTACTGATCCTAATCACCATGGCACGCGTCATAATAAAGCGCACACACACGAAATTTTCTCACCGAGTTTTGCCCCGGCCTCAGTGGCCAAGGAATTTTGTTCCTAGCGTCACGCCAAGCGTGCACACCCCATTTATTCCAGACTGGCTCCGTCATGGTAGTCGGTGTCGTTACTGTGTCGAATGCAAAGACATGGCAAAATACCCTTGTAAGGGTATTTTGTCCGACAGTATCCCAGACCGCATTAAGCGACGTCCCCGTCCCCCGGAGACAAGCAAATCGTCAAATCTGAATCCTGGAATGAAATGTGGTTTCAAGATTGACGCTGTCACCTTACTTTTCATTATTACTGCCGGGATTTTAACCCGGGTCTCCCACATAAAATATAATGAATGGAAGTGGGGATACTTCATCTGTACTACAGTACATGAAATAGTTAAGTATGACAACGCACCTTTCCTTCCCCCACACACTTAGTCTTTGGCCAGGTGTTCGTTGGTTGTTTTCAGGGTTGGTGTTTGCGTACGAACTCAACCCGTCAAACGCGGGTCCTAACCGAGACCTTGGGTGCTCAACTCTTGATATCACAATCCAAAGTTGTCTGTCGTCCTGCCCGAAGCTTAATACAGGAGGACAACGGTCTCCATCTCGACCCACCACAGTCCTGCTGATCAGGCCATAGCTGCGGCCCATCACGTTGTTGCTTATCGGTGGTTACCCTCGTTGGTTGCGCAACGATGGGTTAGTCATCCTATGAATTTCATAATTAATCTCGACCCCTTCGACACCCACTTGAATAGGTTCCTTCACTGGGGTGACCATCCCCTCTAGCCCCTATTCTAGGCCATAGTCGAAGGGTTCGCCGCCTGGTTATGCTAGGTCAGCAGCCCACGCCGGGAGTTACGTCCCAACGATGCCAATTTTTCATCATAGGCTTGGTAGTTTTATGCCCTCAGGTTAACCCTTGAGGTGGATGAACGATGCTTTAAATAAACCAAATAAATGAGGACTTTTAATAAATTGAGCATTCGTGAGGCTGCCACTAAGGGTTCTGCCCTCCAAGTCTTTGATCATAGCTCGGTGAGGCACGCACCTCGGGGTCATTTTGTATACATATATATACATATATATACGTATATATATATATGAAACTCCGACGAAACAGTTTGTCACAGCCCCTCGTTTATTGTCCTCTTCTCTCTCTCTGCCTACGGTTTTACCGGGCAGTTCTGTTTGTGACGATATATATATGAAACCATTATTTTTATATATATAACCATTATTTTTAAAATAAACTTTTATTGACTTTTTGCTTGTCAGAATCCACGAAGAAACATCACTTTCATAAAGATTGTCAAATAATTTCTGCAATAGAATTGATAAGACTCAAAGGAGTCTATCCATGTCGTAGCATGGTCTCAAACAAGAAATGTACAATCAATCCAGTTTTGAAGCTTCACAACTCATCAAACTTTCATATGAAATACAAGTCCGCTCATTCCTCTATCACCTCTTTAGATCTCAACAAGAGTCTCGTAGTGATAGACGAAGGGAGATCTCAGGTTACAAGAGACTCAACCAAAGACAAAGGCCCACACACAATGTGACAAGTGTGTCGTGTTCACCATCTCATCCCCCTGAAAGATATATAAATACAAGTATGTTACAGAGTCAGATCATCACTCACCTCTACTATCCCTCAAATACCTCTCATTTCCTTTCCTATACTACTTCCTATGCTAAGTCCCCTTTATCTACATGAAGAAAAACAACACGACATAGCTCATACTTTTCCTCTGTTCAACTGAATGAAGAAAACACATATCCCATGCTCTAAATTAACTTTTTCTCCTATTTCATAAATGTTTTACGAGCCAATACAGGTCATGATTTACTCAAACATATCTACCTACTCTCATCTAGAAATCAATCTGCAGCCCTAGTATCCTGTGGAACGCTACCCTGCCTCCCTCAGGTATCCTGGGAACGATTTGTCTCGTACTGACCACCAATCTCTTATGACTACCATATCTGGTTTTTCCTTCCTTGATATAAATTGTCATAATGGAACACTCATCTCTGAGATGTCCTTCCTGAGTGCAGAAGAAACACCTCTGTCCAGTCATGCTATGCTTGATTCTCTTTATGTCTGGCTGGATTGAAGTCACAGCCTGATCCTCAACTCCTTTTGGTGAGCCCAACTCAGATTCCCTCTGCCTTTTGCCCTGTCTTGGCAGAGGCATAGCCACACTCTCACTTACCTCATTTTCTGGTTCAGGAGGCTCTTTCCTCCTCTCCTCAGTCTGTACCCCCTTCTCTTCACCCTTCTTTCTCTCCACAATCTCTGTGGCTTTCTTTTCTTTCCCCTGATGGCTCAGTTTTGAGTCCCTCCATTCCTTTCAATATTTCTCCCCATCTTTTCTCCCACTCTTATCCCAACTTCTTCCTTTCTGAGATTTCATTGTCTAGGTCCAGTCCTAGCACACTGACCTCAGAGCCCAGGCCATCCATCCTTATTTTCATCCTTCCTATCGTGGCCGCTTCATTCTCCAATTTTTTGTCGCTCATGGTCAGGGCGGCCCTCAATTGGCTCACTTCTTTCTGTAATTTCTCCTTCCCTTTTTTCAATCCCTTCATTTTCTCCCTAATCTCTTCCCTATCTCTTATCAGCTTTTCCACCTGGGCATTCCTCTCATCTTCCTTCCTTCTTATCCCACTTGCCTCTTCCCTTTCTCTGTCTCCAATTGGTCCCTCTTCCTCAGTTCTCTTGTTCTTGGGAGCCTCGCCTCCTTCCTGAATCCTCTTTCCTTCTCCAGCCTCATTTACTCCTCCCTCCTTTTCACTCCCCCTTTCCTGTACCTTTTTCCTTTCATTCTCAATTGGTCTTTTTTTTCCAAGTTTCTTTTTCCTTGGTACCACATTTGCCTCCATGCTTCTCTTCCTCCCTTCTGATGCCTTCTCCTCTTCCTGTTAATCTTCCTCAGCCTGGTTAAACCCCTTGCTGCTGCTCTTAGGCCTTCGTCTTGTTCTTCAACCTTCTATGAGACACATTATCCTCTCTTTCATCCTCTGCCTCCTTCCCCTGTGGCTGAACCACCTCTCTTTCAATCCATAGCTCCTTCTCTTGCAACTTTTCTTTTTTTGTTTGATCTTGCCCGACCTAGGTGTAGGCCATGCACAATTCTGCTGTTATTCTTTTCCAGGTTCGACTCTCTTCCACAATTCTTTTTACTTCCTCTTTTTCACTCTCGTCTGATCTTGCGATCAACTGTTTCTTTTTTTTCTCCTTGTTCCACTCGCCTCTCTCTGCGGCCAGCTGCAAGCTCTCGATAGAGTCCTCAAGATTGGTTTCATCAAACCTTAAGTCATCCTCCACGTCATCCCTTGGGAAAACCCCCATGTCCTTCCATAATCTCTCCTTGCATACTTTCCACCTCGTGCACCCTGCCACCACTCCTTCAATCCTCCTCTTGTACATTCCTGCTCCACTCACATTCGTAAGTTTCTCTCTGTCACCCCATTCTCTCCTGAATGTGTACTCTTCAAGGTCTCGCAGGAATACTCGCAGGTTGTCTCCGGCCCTGTAAACGGGCAACTCCTCCAGGTTCCTTGAGACTCTCTGATCCCTCCTCGGCCCGCCCATTCTCAAGGTAGGTCCAGATGACCCTGCCACTGGTCCTCTCTGCGCCATGGCCTCTTCTTTTCAACGGTCACGCCTGCACACAGAGAAGGAGCAAATGATAGGTACAAGGATCAGATCATCATCAAGACAACACCTTTCGTTAAACATAAGTTTGACAATGGACTCCTTTATCAGACACTCCATACACACACATATATATACACATATATATATATCATATATATATATACATATACATATATACATTCATGAGCGTATATATACACACATATCCCCACTTATACCCCTTTGCATCCATTTATGTACACATACACATATATATATATATATGTATGCATGTATGTATCCATATATGTATGAGCACAATGCTGGGCAATTGGGTACATACCTGTATAGGAACTGATACACATATTCATGTCTAAACACCTTCCCAATCTATCTAAGTTTTTCATATCGTAGTTGAGCTTACCTCTTCTCTGACTCGAAACTTCTTCAGTCTAGATCCTGAGACCCAGTCCTTCCTTGGAGTCTCATCCATCTCTTCTAGCTCATATGCCCCATGAAGTCCCTGCTTCCTGACTTTGAATGGTCCTAGCCACCGTTTGTCCAATCTCCACGACCACTGCATTTCCAAAGAGGAATCGTAGAGTAGTACTGTCTCGCCAACTTGTAGAGGTTCGAGTCTTACTTTAGGTAGCTTGTCCCACCTCTCCTTATCCTTTCCCCTGCTGTCTGCAATGTTCATGGCCGCTTCCTGCACCCTTTCTTCAGTGACGCTGATCTGCCTTGCCCTTAGATCTAGCAATTCCTCCAAAGTCAAGTTGTTCTCCAGGTTCTGCCTGCGCCAAGTTTGTAGGAAACTTTTAATAGGAAATGTGGCATGACGCGCATACCAGAGTATCGCAGGTGCATACCCGGTCGTTCTTTTTACAGTGATGTTCTCCACAAAGAACATTGTTCTTAGGAACTTTGGCCAGAGATTCGGCTTCCCACTGGTCCATTTGGCCAGTAAGTTAGTAATTGTGCTATGGCCTCTCTCAACCGGTGCATTCGCTTGTGGATGTGCCCGAGTCGTATAATTACCTGTGACCCCCAATTCCTTGAGCAACTCCTTCACTTCCCCACACGTGAACTCAGACCCCCTGTCCATCGTGAATTCCAATACAAACGGATATCTGAGATAATACTCTTTAATGCAATCTGTCAACGTTGTCCCGGTCTTGTTCCTGATCGCCCTGCCATCAATGAATCCAGTAAGGTTGTCCCTTGCGTCAAATATATAGTTATATCCTCCAAGACCTAGTGGCATAGCCAGTAGGTCCAGGTGAACAACCGCCCCTACTTCCTTGATATATCTAGGATGCAGAGGTTCCTTGTACCTGATAGGCGACCGTATTTGACAAGGCACACACGACTCACAGTACCTTCGTGTCATTTCAAACATTCCTTCCCAGTAGTAGAGCTCCATCGCCTTTTTGTAAGTAGTCGCGAAGCTCCGATGTTCTCCGACTATCCCATCATGCAACGCAACTACTACATCAATCTGGCGATTCCTCCCACATACGACAAGTCGTGGCGGCCCCCTCTTATCCCTGATGAACAAGTGGTCACCTCTTACTACATAGTGGTCTCTCATCCTGAGAGTCTTTTCACTCACTTCTCTCTCTCTTTTATCTCCTGAGAGGAGCAACCCCATTTCTAAATAGAATCCTTCATACTCCTCTTCCCTGAATTCCTTTGAAATCTCCTCTTGTTCGAACTCTCCTTCCTTCTCCTCATCGAACTCATAATCATCCCCAATAACTATTTCATCGGCCTTCACTATTCCTCTTTCATCATTCGCTTGGACTTGGAACAACGAATTTGTCAGGTAGTACATTCTTCCCATTATGGTTACCTACTCGTTTGTCTGTGAGACTCCTGCTTCGATCATTAGTGGCTCATCCATTATCCTATAATTTTCTGCCAGAGCCAACTCCATCATCCACTCCGTATTTTTCTCTCCCCAAGTGTTATCTTTCTCTAATGGTGTGAGTATGAACGAAGGCTCTCTCATAAATTCGGGCGGTGGATGCCACATTGGATTTTCTCTCCTCATTTCCTTATTCTCGACAAACATAAACCAATAGTTCACATGAGTCCGCATATCTTCCCCTTCCTCCAAAAATCCGTCTACCGGAGGCGTTTTCTTCATTATATTCTCCCTGGTTTCCCCACTCAATTTTGCTCATGCCATCTGCCCTGTTCTTGTTCCCAGGGATCCGCTCTAACTGGAAGTCGAACATCCAGATATAGGTGAACCATCTGGCTATGGTTGGATCTAAGGGCGAGAAGTTCTTGAGCGAGTACACAAGCGTCGTTGGATCGATTCTGAGTACAAACCTCCTCCCAAAGAGGTAATGCCTAAAGATTTTTAGGCAATGCAGGACCGCCAAGGCTTCCCTTTTAAACTGCGAGTAGTGTCCGACTTTCAAACCTCAGCGGCCTCTCCTTTCCTTCACTGTCTGCCTGAATCAAGACGCCTCCGAGGGCGGTTGGTCCAGCGTCAGTTTTAACTATGAAGGGTCTCTCCATAGTCGCATGAAAGTCTGGTACCCCTAGTACCAGACCTCTTTCTCTGAATTCCTCCTTCAATTCTTCCACCACTTCTTCTTGATCGTTTCCCCATTCCCATTCTTGATCCTTTCGTACCAATTTTCTTAGGTGCTCTGTTTTGCTAGCAAATCTTTCTATGAATCTCCTCCAGAACCCACAGGTACCAAGGAAACTTTGAACTTCACCCACATTTATGAAAGGAGTGGGTCATTCTAGGATTTTATTGGTCTTCTTCTTATCAGGTCGTCGACCATGTTCGTTGCAAATGTATCCTAGAATGGTTACCTCCTTTACGCAGTGTCTTGACTTCACTCCACTGGCAGTGAGGTTGTATTCTTCTAGTAGAGATAAGACTTCTCTTAATCCCTGAACATGTTCCCACACAAACCTTCTCACTCTTGGAGCCACTTCTGACTTATCCTTCTCAATCGGGCCCTTAACTGCAAGATCATCTATGTATGGCTCGGTGATCTGATAGTTGATTGGTTGCATAACCCTGATCATGCTCCGTTGCACCATGGCCACAGCATTTGTCCATCCTTGTGACGCAACGATCATATGGATCAATCCCCTTGGCGTGTGCATCGCTGTGATAGGACGGTCTGCCGGATAAACTGGAAACTGATCATATCCAGAGTAGAGGTCGATGAGTGAGACAATCAACCTCCCTGCACAAACTTCTGACAACTGGTCAGCATTGGGCAAACCTCCTGCATCCCTTACAGTTACCGCGTTCAGTCGTTGGAGGTCTTGCACCCATCTGAGAACTCCATTTGGCTTTACAAAGCAGAACCATGGAGACGCGTACGGTCCACTGGAATATCCTGCAACATCCGTACGGATTTTTCCATCTAGGTACTCTACCACCCTTTTGCGATCCTCGAGGTTGGGGTACTTAGCTCCTCGGACATTCCATGGTTCATGAGGTACCATATGAATGCGGATCATTTCGATCTTGTCTACATCCAACCTCCCACGTTGATCATCATTGAAGGTATATGCCCCATGTTTCTCACGTATCAGTTTTTTCACCAAGTCCTACTCTTGCCTTGTCAGAAACCCAGGTTCTCCTATTATCAGTTCTTTCTCAGTCTCATCGTCGATACGACAAGGCCCATTCTGGATACCTTTCCTCATTCAATGTATCAGTTCTCTTTCCTGATCATAATACACTCCTTCTTCCTGACTCGCTAGAACTGATACAGGGTGACTCTTCTTATCTACCGTCTTGTACCTCCTTTTGGAGCCCTGCTTGAGCCCACCCCTAAAAAATGCTGATCGGCAGGTTGAGCATTCGGCTCATGCGACATTATTATCTGAGAGGAAGGAGGTAATCGGTAACCGAGATCGACCCTTCCCCTTTCTGGATCGTCTTGGATCCTTTCTGTGAGTGCCCTGAATGCGTCCGGATCAGTCATCCTATAAGCCGATACCAGTTCCACTGCATCACTGATATTAGTTAGACTCAGTACTATCCCTTTAGCTTCCCCCTCATCTGACTCTTCCTCTCCTTCTTCCCATTCCATGTCTTTCCGCCTATTCTCTGATTCCTCGAATGTGTAGGATCCGGCATTGAGTCTGTTCTTCGAGCTCTGTGGGCCGGTATTCCTACAGGTGATCACTACAAAGTTCCCACAGACAGGATCGCACAAGATGACGAACATGATGTCGTTGTGCTTGTTCATAATGAGCGACTCCGATCTGCACAGGAACGACCTTCCCAGTAATATCGCAAGGTCCAAGCTGGGCATGACGTAGAAACACGTACGTATTTTGACTCTTCCTATCTATAATCACCACATTCGACGCAACTCCCGTGTACCCGGTCTTGCCGCTGGCTCCATTGAGAAATCCGCGGTCGTTTTCATCTACCTCTAGTCCTAGTTTTACTGCTGTTTCTCCGTTTACAATATTCATTTGTGCCCCGGCGTTGACCATCCAAGGACACATCTTCCCCTTTATCATAACATCCCATAAACTTCCTGTCCATTTTGCTTTCAGCCACTCTCCAGTTTGCCTCCTTGGGAATCAGGTCCCCCATCCTGACCGAGGCCACTGTCCGGCGTGATAACCTCACCTTCACCATTTCTCTTAACTTAGGAGCTGAAGCTAGAATTTCCTTCAGATTTAGCAATTCGTTGTGACCTTCTAGTAGCTTATTTACCAGATCTTTCAGGTCTACCCCTTCTTCGTTCGAGGTCTGGTACTTTCTCTTCTTGCTTGGCGCTTCGTCCTTTTTGGACCTTCCTTCTTTAACTTCACCTTTCCTTCTCTTAGCTCTGATCTCCGCCTGCCTCTCTTCTTCCTCCCTAATCTTTTCATCCTCGTTTTCATCACCCTCCACCATGATAGGCGGTTCCTCCTCTGCTGGCTGGGAAGCCTGAGCTTGTTCCTTTTGAGGATTCCCTCCTGCGGGTCTTCTTGTAGCGAACGAAATCGTTCTCCTTACGCTTCTTTGACCCCCACTGTTCTTTGCGGCCATGTTGACCCTCAACATTCTTGGGTTGGGCTCATTTGGCCCATCTCCCGATCCTCCACGTTCCATAGTAAATACTTTCGGGCATTCAACCCCTTCTTTCCTCGTTCTTCACATATCCATTGAAGTCTCAAGTGCAGCCTTTGCATCTTATTCACTAGATCCTCCTTCCTATCAAACGTGTCCCTGACGTTACTCCTAACGTCATCCTCTTCTGCTTCTTCTTCCACAAGGGCTACGTCTTCCTTGCTTCCTTCGTTCCCTATCCGGCTCAGTTTTTCTTCCATTTCAGTTACATCTTTCACCCGTATGACTGGTCCTTCCTTTTCTTGCCACATTCTGAACATTCCCGGGGCGTTGGGACCTAGCGCGGCTATGTGAAGGGCCTCTTCTCTAGTGCCTCCCGGAATCTCAGTATCGATCGGCCTCCCTGTTCTGTCAAACACCTCGCCATCTATGTTTGATGTTATGAGTCCATTGCGCTCGTCAAGTTTCCTGACATGACATCGCTTTACTGTGTGTCCTTTGATCCCATAGTGGGTACAAATGCATTCGTTGTAGTTTATCCATCCTCTACCAAAACCCTGTCCATTTCATGGCCCATTTCCTCTACCAAACCCCCTTCCATAGCCTTGGTCGTAACCACGACCATACCCTTGCTGATATTCTTGTCCTACTGGATTCGCACCCCCTTGGAGTTGCTCCCAGTTTCCACCTTGATACCCACTTCCTCTATTGCCTGCTCCTCGTTCCCCTGGTCCCTGATTTCTACCACCATTCCTACCTCTTCCACGTCCTTGTCCTTGTCCTTGCTCTTGTCCTTGAGACCTGTTCTGGTTTTGGCCACCTTGGCGACTAGATCCCGCTTGGTTCTGCCCTGTTAGTTGAAGTTGTCCCGTGTTTTGGTCTCCTCCCAAATTCTGATTTGGGGTAATATGAGGTATGGACCTTGCGTAGGCCATGGCCCTTCCAGGAAGTACCCAGGCCATGTTCCCATAGGCGGACCCACGGGTCATTGACCCCACTTTGGCGTAGTCAAGTGGGACGTTGCAGATGTCCGCAACGAGACGGACACGACTTATTTCATGCGTGGAGCATGCATGAAAGACACCTGGAATGACGAACTTATTCCGGGGACCATAGCCTGTCGTGAAAGGAGATCACTGGATTTAGCCAGTGCTTGGAAGATCTCCGACCGTGTCTCCGAGATGCAGTTGAATTGGGAGTTCGTCTCTGAGGATCCTACTCGTTGTAGGATTCTCAGAGGCTATATGCCCAGCAACCATTCTATCTCTCTGGTTGAAGATATAGTCCGATGCAATTAGGAAACTAGTGGTTGAATTGACCCGAGCTTATTTCACCGCAGCAACCATGATTGTGCTGTGCTCGTTGACGGCTCCTGTCCATACTGGACTATCGCTTGTTGAGTTGCTTGTCCTTTTCCCGACCCTTGTCCTCCGATAGCAATATTTTTAGTCTTCCTCTGACACTTGGTCAGTTTGCCCGTTCCTTCTGGTCCTCCATCTTCTGCCTCTTCCTCCCCATCTTCCTCTTCCTTTCTTCTCTTTCCTGACGGCTGTGTCACTGTTAACACTTTCGATGGTGTCAATCTTTCCCTAACCTCTTTTATCTCATTTGCCATATTGCTCAACACTCCTCCTACTACACTATTCGTTCCTTCGATCGTCCCCACTGCCTTTCTTTTATTTCGTTCGAACTTAATTTGGTGATGGAACACTTGGTCCATGTCTCCCGCCGCGATGTTCCTCTTTATGGTTTCCCTGGTTGTCTTTCTCCCGGCGGCTCCCCCTCAGGTTAGTTTCATCGCCTCATACCCAGAGGACTTCCCTAGGAATATGACGCACTGCATTTCTTCAGACAGTCCTGGGACCCTCTCGGCTGTCTTTTCGAACGTGTTGACGAACGCCCTGATCGTGGTGAAGTCATCTCTGTTCATGTTATGGAGATGGTCAATCGTGAGCAGGCCATCTCCTAGCTTAAACGTCGTCTGCATGCCCCTTTTAAACTCAGCCCAATCATTGTTGGACTTTCTCATTACCTCTTCCACGTCAGAGGTGCATTCCAACCATACATACTCGAACAACTAGGTGAACTTTTCGGCCGGTGTCAATTGGTTGAAAATTTGCTCAAGTAGTTCTAACCAATGAGTGACCCTATCCCCTTGAAAGGGAATACGTCTATCCTCAGTAGGTTAGATCTCTTTATTGTTCTTTTCTCTAGTAACTTGACGATTTCCGCCGCGGTGATTGGCGGCCATCCGTTGGCGCTGACATCGCCCATCTTTTCCTTTTTTCTTTCTTGGTTCCTGCTAGACCGTAGACCCTGTTAAGACACACAAAACGACCATTGATCCACCCTCTTCGTCACTATCTTGACGTATCCTTTACTCTTGTCACTTGTTCTTACCCTATATGACTTTTCATACCTTTTTTCTCTCAACCGAGTATCTCCTCTAGGAGCGTTCAGTCCCCGTGCCAAAAGTTTCTAACCATACCAAATAAAAAAGGGATTTCATGTATAAATTCTTCAATACATGCCTCCCGGGAAAGATTGCGCTTGTAGGTCGAGAGATCTTCCAAACGATATATGTGTAGATACGTGTTTACCACGCATAGTACGTTATAGAAATCCCTATCCTTTAGTTTCGGTCCTATTTCTAAGTATAAACGGTAAACAACTTCCGATGCCTCGAATTCGAAGCCCATCTCTGGAACCGATCGGGCTGCGAGTATTGCTCGTTCTACATTCTCAAGCCCCCAAAATGCTTCATCAATTATGAGGCTCGGAAGCGTGGCTTTAGTGTACCTTGTTGGATACACGAATTCAGCGGCCCACTTTGCTTCGATTGATTTTATAACTTCTCCTTCTTCTCCCCAATACATTCTCCTTGAAAATGCGTCAAGGGTCATTCCGGCTATCAACACGTATCTAGAGACGGGGCGACTTTCCCCTATCGCAAGATTGATCACGTGCGCCCTCCAGAGAAGGGCCGGTAGATAAAGTGTCACTTTTACTATTGCCTGCCTTTCCCCCGTGGTCCACCCAGTTTCTATCCAAAGGAAAGCTTCCTGTCCTATCGGTATCCCACACCACGAGTCCAATTCTTCATCTAGATCTATCGTTCTCTTCGGCAGTGTCATCTTAACCCGTCCTTCCTTTGGCTCTGGCAGGTTGATCAGAAAGCTCTAATCAGCGAACCACATTAAAAGAGTCATCCTGGTATTCCTGGTACAACAGTCAAAGAACGTACCTTTCTTTTCTTAGTAACCACTCAAATTCACATTTCTTAGTAATTTTTTATCCCAGTCTTTCCTAAGCACCCCTTCTAATCTGATCGAGAATCCCCTGCTTCAGTTCTTCTCAATAGACATGCCTATCTGCCCAATCGTATTGACGTGCATACAATTCGACCCGTGATAGTATAATTTGTCGATCCCTTTCTTCAATCAAATGCCCTATCTCTAGGTATGTGTAGTATACCAGCAGAGGGGTAGATGCATGATATTCTCTCTCAGGTATTGCCATTGCGGCTTCCGCAGCCCTCTCCACTAGGGTCCTTCCTCCGAAGGTTGCATCTACGATGAACATGGGGAGGGTCCCTTTTAGATACGCTGCTGGCGGAAGAAATTCGCTCGCCTTCCTTACCCTCTCAAATCCTATGACCCTCTCAAATCCATTCATACTACCATCTCTTATTCTAGATTCGAGCGCTGACTCTGCTATCCATAATCGTCTTGAGAGAGATCGGTCAATACCTAGTACTAAATTTATTATGATAGTTTGTATATTTTCTAATGAGATGTACAGGGTAACCTTCTCTACCGAACAGTTTTCGCCTCTAACCCATCCAGACTCAATCCAGATGAAAGTTTGTTCTCCTACAGAAATCCCCCAACAATACCTTGTCTCTTCATTCTCTTCGTGGCGACTGGGAAGATTCATCATAAGGCCACGCCTCATTTGCACGGGCTCTCTGATCGTGATTTGATATCGGGCGGAAACCATCTTCCTTTCGTCGATATACTCCACCTACCACATAACACAAACTAGCCCACACCCCTCTTTATTTAGCTAGCAAACTTCTGACCCTAGAATCCGATTTTATTCCGTCACCTTCTCTAACCCTTTTGGACCTTTATATAATCTTTTTATACAGCAAGTAAGATATTAACCCACAGATCTCTATTTGACATAATATAAATAGCAAAAGTGTTAGGCATACCCTCCTATCAGGAGACGCAGATTACGAAACCACAGGAGGGTCAGGTACGCGAGGTATCTCGCGGGGCCCTTGTTGGTGAGGTAGTGGAAGGACGGCCAGCTGCCTCTCTTGAGACAGTGGGTAAGGGCTATGATGCGGACGACTAGGTTACTCGAAGCGTGGTGGAGATTCTTCGTAACGCCTTGCGTACCTATATGAATAATAAATCATCTCATCAGGGTCTGGGGTATGCATGCGCCTTTCCTCCCGATACCTCCTTGCCCTCAATCCTTCGTCCTTTTCTTCTAGTCCTTCATCATCTTCTTTCCACTCCTCCCTTTCTTTGGTCAAGTCCACAGGCCTCTCAGGCGCCTTTCCCTGTCTGCCACCTCTTCCTCTACCAGTTCCGGTCCCACAGCCCTTAGGTGCCATACTCGCTAACTCTTAGTATAAGTAGGACAATTGTACTTATGTGTATTTAGTCCCTATCTTACACGCCGATTTATTTGGACCAACTACTCGTCACTAGCTATTAAAGTCTTAGTTAATTACTGACTTTTTAATAATTGTCGTTCTGCCTAGATCTTGCTTTACCCGAGTTCATTCACTAAGGACCTCGGCTAGAAACGAGATCCCCGGCAACGGCGCCATCTGTCGTGCGCGGCGGTCCCACACCCTAGACGCAAAGTAAGTTTTTGTGTCGGACCTCACGGTCGTGTCACGCAGGAGTTTCCTTTGTCACTTTCACGTAAACACCACTCCGACCGTGCGCGCGTGCTATACCTCTCGCGACTCCCTACGACAGGTTAGGGATCCCACGAGGTACAACATTACCTCCACGTGCGAAGGCTTTGACTTGCAATCGCAGAGGTAGGCCAGTCGAGGGCGTTTTCTCGATCGTCGTAGCATAGGCATACGCGCGGTAGAACGCCTTAAGACTGACCCGTATGTCAAGCCCCAAGGTGCTAACTCTCACGACCGACTATCTAATCACGTCGACTTCTCGAACAGTCTTCCACGCTTAACTAACTATGACAATGACGCTATGTCCCCTTTCTTGACCTTATGAAAATGTCAGAGTCAAACCCTTGGCAATCTCTCATTCTTCTCAAAAGAAGTCCCAGACAAAATGACTTCCTAGGTACCGACTGACCTACAATCCCATTCACAAGTATATATATATATATAAATATATGTATGTAAATCAGGGGAGCTTACTGAGCGGTGGGCCTCACTTTCATGATTATCGTGTCCCTTTGCCCGAATATCTCAGATGATCCAAAATTCAGAAGACAGCACAGATGTCCAACACCTGTGCAAGTGCAAGAAAACCACATACACGCATACAGATACCGACACAGAATGTGCTACAAGCGCCAACCTCTAATTCATTCATAGCAAGCCACTCACGCCCCAAAACCTTGAAAATAACATTCCTTCCTAACCCTGACTCCATTTACCCCAGCCTCACACATTTTCAAAGCGTTCTGAGTGTGATTTGGATAATTTAGGCATAGATACAAGGGGAAGATTTATCTGTTCCCTTCTTAGGTCTTGTCTTAGGTGTGGGAGTCAAGCCATGGTGGAAGTTGAGTTGGAGTTCTACCGACCCGTTATCAAATGATAACAGAATTGATGTTCTTCCCCGTAAGTTCTTCGAAGTGTCGAAACCTGTAAACACAACACAGTCCAAGATAAACTTAACATCCCTCTTCGTAACTGAGATCTAGAAAGTTCCTTCTAGACTCTGTATCTTTTGTCTAACTTCTATCCTTAACTAATTGTTTGGGTTGTTTCCCTTTCGCTTCAGGTAGTGAATAATAATTTACTTCCTCTTTTACTGTCATACTAATTCTCCATATTTTCCTCACTATCTCATTCTTATCCTTTCCTGGATTATCCTGTCTAAGTTCCCTTTCTTCTCCCAACACACATGGACACATCACCAATCCAACCTGCGGAAAAGAATCTTATGGAAGGAATCAAACAAGTGGATAGTCTCTCTCCGAGGCAAGATCTCACTCCTGTCTGAGTTCCCTTTCTTCTCCCAACACACATGGACACATCACCAATCCAACCTGCGGAAAACAATCTTATGGAAGGAATCAAACAAGTGGATAGTCTCTCTCCGAGGCAAGATCTCATTTATCCCCTCTCAGTAGAATCAAAGATAGTTAGTTACGACTGAACAATGCAGATTGTGGAGAAAGTTAGTGGTGGTATGGCAGACCATTCAAGATATATCCACTTGTTATTGGAACTTGTTTGACAAAGGTAAATCTTGTGGGTCTTGGCCCTTGTGAGCCAAAACACACTTAGCGGAAGGCTTATCCTATGGCTAGTCACTGATAAGGAAGGTATCCATGAAACCTCACCACTCTTATATCAAATTAGTCACTGATAAGACAGGATTCCCCTGCTACTCTTATCACTGGCTAGCCCTCAATAAGGCGGGTGTTCAAGGATCCTTGCTATTCTTATCATTCACTAAGCGCTAGGATGTTTATTGATAAGGCAGGTGTCCTTGAAACCTCACAACTCTTATATCAGACTAGTCACTAATAAGATAAGATTTCCCTGCTTCTCTTATCACTGGCTAACCCTCAACAAGGCGGGTGTCCAAGGATCCTTACTACCCTTACCATTGAATGAATGTTAGGTTGATCAATGATAAGGCAGGTGTCCTTGAACCCCAATACTGTTATATCAGACTAGTCACTGATAAGGCAGGATTTCTCTGCTTCTCTTATCACTGGCTAGCCCTCAATAAGGAGGGTGTCCAATGATCCTTACTACTCTTACCCCTGAAAAGAATATTGGATTGGTTAATGACAAGGCAGGTGTCCTTAAAACCTCACAACTCTTATATCAGACTAGTCACTGATAAGGCAGGATTTCCCTGCTTCTCTTATCACTGGCTAGCCCTCAATAAGGCGTGTGTCCAAGGACCCTTGCACTTATCACTGACCAAGCGTAAGGCTCATTGGAGTTAAGGAAGGCTGTCCCTGCTATCCTTCTCTTCACACAAGCCTTATTGATCGGTCAAGTCATCGCTTTCGATGGCATTCGACCCCAGACTCATTGTTAGTTCGAGACTTATGCTGGATTAGATGCATAATGAGCAAATGATCGGTGTGATCTATGGCAATAGGTTATAGCAAGCTCAAATCAAGGGTACTCATCATTGTTTAGATGGGGTATAGAGAAAATGATCGTGAGAGGTTGATAGCTTGTATCCATACCTCCAGCCAATGCCCACAGCAAGATTGTTGTACCCAATAGCAATCAGTCTCCATTCAACCAACCTTTTCTCTACCCGCACTCCAAGACTTTAAAAGTTATTGACTCTAAATCCCTAACCCTTATGATCATTGTCACGATGATAGCCTGTATGAGACAGCATCTGTGTCGAAGCAACGTACCTCGTCGTTCCCTGCATCCAGAGTTCCGCTTGAACTCCGGTAGAGCTCCCGCAATCGCTCTGTTACATGGATCAAATATGGAACGGTAGTCATTTTGCGCATGAGTCATGATCTCAGTAAGCCATTTGAAAATACTATTTCACTCATGTTGCTTGGAGATGGTTATGTACTTATGGGGATGATGGAGGTAAGAGTCGTCATACTTGTTGGCGCCCCTCCTTCACTATGTTGCCTCGCCCCCTGTCCGATTCTGATTCCTGTTCTAGCATGTGATCTCAAATGATATAAATAATATTATTAATAATAATAATAAACATAATAATAACAATAATAATAATAATAATAATAATAATAATAATAATGATAATAAGGAACATGAGAGCGAAGGATATCCAAACCCAGGTTGTGCGATCACACAAGTGTCTGAGTAGCTATATACAAGCAGCTTACACCATAGCACCACCCAAACAGAGCAATATAACAATATAATGAGCCAAAACCCAGTTTATACTGCTTGCCTACCCTCCTAACCTCGCACTCACGCAACAGACCTATTTTGATAGCGAAGTTCAATGTATATGACATCATTACTTAGTGCAGACTGCGATTGCATGCCGGGTACGTTTTCTCTTTCCTCTTTCTTTATTTTCTCTTTCTTCGTCTGTCTCACTCTTGGTGTGTATGTGTCTCTCACCGCGTATTGCTGCTTTTGTCACAGGCTGTGTTCCATTGCGTATGTCACAGTCTGTGTTCCATGTATGCGTGACCATGGTGAATTTGTGGTGCAATGCCATGTGGTCAGCGGCACCAGACCAGTCAGTCCCAGTACAGCCCAACAAGTACTGTCTGGGACTGTGTACATCGTGGGTCAGGGAAGCAGGACGGACCAGTGAGTCACAAAAGTAAAATCAAGAGGCTGTGCACAGCCATTCATTCATTTTCTGTGGAGCCATGCGAAAGCGTCGTTACAGTGTCTTATGCAACAATGCTCTGCGGATGCCCAGAGTGTTTGGTGGCATGCGTGCTGCGTGAGCGCACAGCATCATGCGTGAGACATCTAGGATGACCCAGAGAGTGAACAATGAGTTATTTTTGGGGCACAGCTGCCATAGCCAATTGAAAGGGAACTCTTAGCTGATTGCGATATCCCAGATTACTGTGTGGGCGCATGTCGCTGGTATGCTTGTGTCGCCGTTCACGTACATGACGAGGGTGAACGAGCGAGTCTGATAATCATAATAGTAATAATAATTAATAATAACCATAATAATAATAAAAGAAATGCAAGGATCATAAATGCGGACGAGGCACCGTAATCCAAACCACAGAATCACACCGTAGTCCAAGTAGACGAAGCCAGAGTAGATATCACAAGGGAACAGAGTAACCATCTATTTTGAGAACGAAACAACATAGTCAGGAGTCAATTGTCCAAGCCCAGTCGGGCAACACCAACAGCATAACTCATCGTAGTTCTCTTTCTGAATGGTGTCTGGAGTCCTACCTACACTACAGCCTATTCTCTATGACTATAGCATGAAAACAATCAGACAATTTGACGACCAGCGAGTGATGACGTCAATACCACTGTCGAGTCCCTTTCCACTAGGTACGTCCTCTCTTCACCCACACTCTTCCTTGATAACTCGCAAAGTGCCCTTCACCTTCACTGCACCCTCATGCGGCCCGACCACGGCCGCCAGTGACCCTGTGTGCAGGCAGCACCCTACACCCTAGTGCTAGCCTGCCTTATCCCAACGCAGCGCATCCATGCACAGCGCAGTAACTTGCATTCCCCCTGCGTGCCAGCAATGCCCGCATTGGTCAAGACCCCTGCCCACTCGCATTCTCTGCCTATATGCCAATGCTGCGTGTGGGCGGCCTGCCTTGAGCCTGCGTTTCAGACCCAGAACCTGCGCCCAGGCCTAACCCTGATGTGGCCCAGGCTGTACAGTTGTGCCCCTTGGGTCAGGGCCGCTGTCCATATGCAGACCCTCTCCGGTTCCCCTTTGGTCTGCCTGGCCTTATTGACGGCAATGTTGCTTTCTCATTGGTCTACAACGACAATGTTGCAACTGTCTGATACCCATCTTACGAGAATATTTTAAAGAAAAGGCCTGTTCGTGGAAAACCTGACCAGCCTTCACTTAGGGCGGTCACAGGTCTGGCCCGCCTTCACTTAGGCCAGACACAAGGCCTGCTGTGCTGCCTTTACATACATGAGAAGTGTGAATAAGGCTAATCTAAATACACAATAATAATAATAATAATAATAATAATAATAATAATAATAATAATAATAATAATAATAATAATAATAATAATAGTAGTAATAAAACGCAAGGGACTTGACTGTGGACGAAGCCCGTAATTCAAATCGTAAGTCACACTGAAGCCGAAGCATTCAAAACAAGAGCAGATAGCACATTGGAACCGAGTAGTCATCCATTTGAAAGATACAACAGAAATATGAGTCAATGTCCGTAGCCCAATCGTGCAACACAAACAGCATAACCCAATATAGCCCCTTTCTCTTGAATGGCGTTTGGCGCCCTATCACAGGCTAATTCAGCTTGGAAGTAATCAAACAACCAGACGGCCGGTTAAAGATGACGTAGACACCAATGTCGACCTCTTCTCTTATCCAGGTACGTCTCTCTCTTCACTCACATTCTCCTTTGATAACCCACACAGTGCCCTTTTCCTCCGAAGAACCACCCTCGCCCTTCCTCCTCTGCGCACACAGGCAGCCAGGCTATGGCCGCCAGTGCCTTATTCCACAAGTAGCGCCCAACCATTCATTCATTCATGTGTAAGCCATGCGAGGACGCTGTCTCAGCGTCTTGCGCGAGGAGGCCTGGAGTGAGCTCGGAGGACGCAGCGGGCGTGTGTGATTGTGTCACCGTGTGTAAGTGACTGTGTCACTGCGTATCACCATATCACAGTATCTGTGTGATTGTTGCAGTGCACTGCCCTGCCTGTTTTTGTCTGGTGGTCTGTTGACCTGTTTGTCTGTCTTTGTCCGTTTGTCATCTTGTCTGTTTGTGCCGACTGTCTGTTAGTGCTGCCTGCCTGTCTGCGTTGAGCCTGTTTGCCCTGCCGCAACCAGTTCTGGCTGCCGGTGTCCGGCCGTCTACTTCAGACTGTCTATCTGTTTGACAGTCTGTATGTCTGTGTCTGTCGGCCTCCCCTTCTTTCCTCTCACCGGGGATGTGGTACGGCTCAATCCGTCCCAGTACAGCCAGTCCAATCCAGTCAAGCAAGTACTGACTGGGACTGTGTACTTCGTGGGTCAGGGAAACAGCGCAGACCAACGAGTCTAAAAAATATAAATCGAGAGGCCGCGCACAAACATTCATTCATTCTCCAGCGGAAGCCACGTGGAAACGCTGTCCCAACGTTTTGTGGGAGGAAGCATGCAGCAACGCCTGAGGACGAAGTGTGCTGAAGGTTAGTTAGTGCAACTACAGCTGTCGCAGTCAGTGATAGGCGAGTTCACGAATGTGTTATGGAGGGCGTGCGTGGGGTATCTAGGGTGATCCAGTGCACGTGTATAGTGGGTTGTTGGCCGCTGAGCCGCCATACCCAGTGAAACTGAATTCCTATCTAGATTGCCATAAGTCTTGAGTTTTTGAGCGGCGCAGGGCGCCAGTTTGCTTCGCTACTGTTTGCATATATGTAAGGTGTGGATGAAAGTGAGTCTGATTACCATAGTAATAATAATAATAACAATAAAACAATAATACTAATTAATAATAAAAATAATGCTCGGAAACCAAGATAGCGAACTTCAGTAACCAAGCAGCTTCACATATATGAGTCCAGATAGTTGTGGCCTTTGAACCCACAACAGGTTGCGTCACGAGCCTTTACCAAATAGGAACACATCAAAAGCTCATAATTGACAAGGCTGAACTAGTCTCATCATCATCAACGCAGGCCCAATGCTGATGTCCTATCAGGTTCTCGGCGTTCAGACTGTGAATGGCAGATCCTACCTAGCCTATCTACAGTGCTGCTGATGGCGTCATCAATTTTTCAAGTACGGGCAAGTCTCAGCCAATGTCGCATAAGTCATGCACCAGGTATGTCCTTCGTATCTCTCACAATCTCGTTCCCCCCAATTTACAGATGCCACGTACCCAACAATCGTGCTTGTAATAGTAATAATAATAATAAGAAGAATAATAAGAATAATAATAATAATAATAATAACAATAATAATAATATGTCGGATAGATGAAAACAGCGAACTTCAGAAAAACAGCGTTATTTACACAAAGTCTGATAATAGTGACCTCGAGCCAACATAAAATTTCATCACTAGTTTCATGAAATAAGAGCACAGCAAAAGCGCATAGTTGACAATGCTGAAATAGTCTCGTCATCATTATTAACGAAGAACCAACGTTGATAACCTGCCCGGTGCTCGGCGCCGAGAGTACATGCGGCAGATCCTATCTAGCCTAGACTACAACCGAGTGATGACCACAACAACTTTCTGAAGTATGAGCATGCAGTGACCAATGTCGCCTGTTTCCTGCCCCTGTTTTCGTTTGTGTCCCCGTATTATTGTATCTCTATTTGTTTTCCGCTGTGTCCCAGTATCTAAACGACTGTGAATCCATGCGTGTGTCACAGAGTTTGTTCGTGGGGTACCCACTGCCCAGGGTGATCCGAAGTGAGAGTGAAGTGCGAGGGAACAGTGGTGTCGGACACAGTAATGAAAATCGCGATGTATAGGCGCTGATGCATCACAACCATTTGAGGCGAGTTAGCATCTGAACTGTGCCTTCGGTTGTCAGTATCTCTGAGTCTTTAAGTTGGGCGGTATTCGCCAGTGTGAAACACCATCTGTTTGCATGTTTGCGCAGAGGAATGAAAAGCGAGTCTAATTGTATAATAATAATAATATTAATAATAATAATAATAATAATAATAATTACAAGGAATATGAGTGTGAAAGATACACAGAAACCCAAGTTTGCGGCTCCACACAGATGTTCAAGTAGTCGTGTACMAGCRGAGTGTASAAATGCATCRGGAAACCATCTATATAGAGCAATTCAAWGAAGTAATGAGCRAATGTTCAAGCCCGTAGGYCATACCAACACAACTCCCAAAGTCGTTTCCCCTCTGTCTCGCGCCTATCGCCCAGCCTACTGTACTCCTACCTACGGCTGTACATAACAGGCTCTTTTTGATTCTCGAAGCCCAATTTACATGACTGTCAACACATAGCCGACCTCTCTTCACGTACCAGGTCCGTACCCCGGCACTCCAATCAGACCTAGATAACCCATGCATTCGCCTTCCTTCCTCGCTCTTGTCCTCCTTTCTCCTCGGACTCCCCCTCCCGTTTCTCTGCTCATTACACCACTTTCCTCCCTTTCTCTCTCGGCGTTCATTTTCCTTCTTCACACCTACGGAAGGAATACTAACAGAAATAATCATGATGATAATAATAATAATAATAATAATAATAATAATAATAATAATAATAATAATAATAATGAAAGAAAATAAAAAGAAAGCAAGGAAAGCGAGTCATAATGAGGTGACAATTCCAGAATGCCCCATCACATTGAAGGTCAGATAGTCACACCGTGTCCAGAGGCAGCATTGCACCAATAACACCTCAAACATAGGTTCGTAGCTCTGAGAATCAATGCCAATGGTGAGCATACACCCCCCCTTTTCTCTATACAAGAGCCCGGTTCAGTCACACTTGTTATCGGTGCTCAGCGCCCAGCCTGATCCTACTCAGTCACTACAGACTACAAAGAAAGACAATGCAACCTCCTGATATCAGTTGCGGCCCGAAGTGCTTGAGGATGTCGCCCATAGCAGACCATTGCCAATACAAGGTTAGTGTCACTACATCATCATCATCCTCACGTCGCCATCGTCGTCATCATCATCACCCCCTTCTTCTCTTCTCTCCTCCTTCTTTCTCATTCTTCTCATTCCCACTCCGATCCTTTCTCTCCCTCTCTCCTTCGATCTTCCTTTCCACCTTTCCCTTCAATCTCCCCCCCTCTTTATCTCCAATCTGTCTGACCTCCTTCTCTCCTTCATCCTGTTTTCGATTTCTCTCTCTCCTCCCTTTGTTATGTTCCCCTGATGGGCGATGTACACCATAGTCGAGGGTTCGCACGTGATAAAAAGGACTAAATGGACAATGTAGTGCAGGTGGAATCTCAACAAGCAGTGTACATCCTGATACNTGTACACCATAGTCGAGGGTTCGCACGTGATAAAAAGGACTAAATGGACAATGTAGTGCAGGTGGAATCTCAACAAGCAGTGTACATCCTGATACATACAAAATTGGTGCTTTGTAGCGCAATGGAAGACTTGGATRAAACCCCGACCTGACCAGGAGTGACCTCCATCATGTAGCGCAWGACAGCACARCAGAATGYTAKAATASCAAYGACTAGCCCAATSAAATGTSGCAGCASARACCAAACATACATCATCCTCATCTCAAGGTGTGAAGGGGCTTGGCGCTACTCACAGGAAGAATGCGCCAGGTCCAGATCATGCATAGACAAGAGGGGGGAAACARACGAAGAAGAGKGGCAGAGATGRGAATGTCGTCAACACCAAGTTTTCGTTACAAGTCCCAAATAATCCCTCGTCAATATGTCTGAATCCCATTGTCGAGTCTTGGATCCAAATGTCACCAAGCTCTCTCTCTCTCTCTCTTTCGTGGCCCGCAGATACTGAGAAGTCAGAGGATGAGAGGGTGAAGAAGAGATGGCGGTCTTAGAAGAGGAAGAAGAAGAACTTTTTTTTTTTTCTCTCTCTCTCTCTCTCTCTCTCTCTCTCTCTCTCTCTCTCTCTCTCTCTCTCTCTCTCTCTTACACACTCACACGCACACATTCCATCAATGGGATGAGCAAAAACGGGATGAATCTTCCGCTAAGACGTGGACATATACACTGCCACTTTGTGAGTTGCTCATTCTATCGATCCCAGTACCGTGCGACGAGCCGTTAGTTTGGGACTTAGCTCGTTTTTTTCACACTCTTTGCCTTACACACATGCATGCCCCCACTCACACATACATACTTGCCCACACATACAAGTGCACAATAGTGTATACGTTCACGTTTTATCGGTAGATTCATCCGCTTTCACTCGCCTTATCTATCACAGTGTGGTACAGTTGGTTGGGCGATTCACACTCATAGAGCCACGCACGCACCCATATATACACAAGCAGTGAGTATTCAGACGTTATAGCGGAATAGTCGATCAACTTTGCTCGTCTTTTCCGTGGATGTGGCGTGATGCCAGCCGTGCAGCACTTTCTCTCTCTATCCCTCTCTCCCTCTACACACATATGCATGTATACACGCTCGCAGCAGTAGAGAGTCTTTCGATGTCGTTGCGAAAGATTCGGCTGATTTTGCTCATCAGTTTCGGTGGGAGCCATGTGAGGCCTGCCACGTCCTATTGCCAGGTGCGTTGTTTCATCGAATTGATCGAAATACTCACTCTCTCCACCTTTCTCTCTTCTTGTCATCTATCCGTTGTTTCTCTTTTCCTATTCTTCTACTTCCGTCCTTCTTCTCCTTCTTCTTCTTCTTCTTCTTCTTCTTCTTCTTCTTCTTCTTCTTTTCTTTGCTTCCCCCGCTATTCCTTCTTCTTTCTCTAAATGATAAGGTTCAATGCACCTTTCACATCACCCCCAGCGACAAACCACTGAGATCAACGCAATCCAGACACTTCACTGGACTGTTCAATCGATAGGAGCGACGGGTGGCGTGTATAAAGGGCACGGACGTAATCAGCGCGAGCTGATGACTCGTGCTTACTAGGCATTTCTCGTTCAAGATCGGTAATTGCAACAATCTATCCATATCAATAAATAAAAAATATGTATAAAATAAACAATAATAAATAATAGTAGAAATAGTAATATAATAATAACAATATTAGTAATAACAATATTAGTAATAACAATAATAATATAAGTAAGTCATAATAAATGTATTTTAGCTACCTCTACAGTCAGATACAGTCGTATCGGACTTTTCACGACGGCGACGGTGATGGTCAAGAATCTCTCTCTCTCGTACACTTACACACACACTCTCCCATACATGCACGCATGCCCATGCACCCATGTATGCACACACACATATTCCATCGTTAGGATGAGCAAAAACGGAATGAATCTTCCGCTGCAACATGGAAATATACACTGCCACTTTTTGATTAGCTCATGCTACCGTTCCAAGTAGCGTGTAGCGAGAAGCGGGCAGGGGTCTTAAAGGCTATTTCCCTCTCTCTCCTTCTCTCCTTTCTTTTATCTCTTTCTCTTTCTCTCTCTCGCTCTCTCCTTCTCTCCCTCACACACACACGCACCCCCGTCGCCTATTGTAACGGTGTAGACCGGATCGAGAACCAACCTCTCGTACAAAGTACGAGATAGCGTAGTGGAAGACTTAGGTACCGATGATCCGAAAAATCAATATTTCAATAAAGCCCCAATCATACATCATAATCATCATTTCATGGTGTAAAGGGGTCTGGCGCTTTATACAGGAAGACTGCGCTAGCCCCGACCATACCCAGACGAGGAAGAGGGAGGTTAGATGAAGAAGAGGGGAAGATGGGAATGTCGTCAACACCAAGTCTTCGGCACAGGCCCAAATAGTCCCTCGTCAAAATGTCTGAATCCTATTGTCGAGCCTGGATCCAATATCGTCAAGTCTCAAGCCACAACTCTCTCTCTCTCTGTCGTAGTCTGCTGATACTAAGAAGTCAGGTGGCGAGAGGGTGAGGCGGAGATGGTGGATTTAGAAGAGGAAGAAGAAGAACTTTCTCTCCTGCTAACTCTCTCTCATACACATAGGCTAGATCATAGTGAATCTTTCCACATTTCGGTAGTAGATTCATTAGTTTTATTTATTTCTCGATTTGTTTATTTATTTAATTTCATTATTATTACTATATTATTATTACTATTATATGGGTGGTGGAATTCAGCCTCGAGGAACGGGACTCACCCGTTCTTTCTCCTGCTCCCCGTTGTCGTCGTCGTTGTCGTTATTAGAGTCGTGGTCGCCGTTGTTGTCCGTCGTTATCGTCCGTCTGTTTAGGTACGCTTCCCTTCTCCCTCCTCTTTCTTCTTCTTCTCCACCTCCCTTCTTTCTTCTCTCTCTCTTTCTCCTCCTTCGCGATCTCCTAGCTAGTCCTTTGCCCTTACTGTGTGTCGCCCGCCTCCGATTCGTCGTTCGGCTAGGCAAGTATGTCTTCGACTCTTCCTCCTTTCCTTCACTCCCTTCTCCCTCCTTTCTTCCTCCTCTCACCTCCTCTTTTCCCGCCGGTGTTTTCTGCTCCAGTTGCGATCGCTGCCCACCTTTGCGTTGCTTGCCTGCATTCCTTCCCGTCTCTTTTCTTCGTTTGCGCCCCCGTTGTACTCCAGTGCTCGTATTGCCTGACCTTGCGACGGGAGCCTACCGGCCTTAACCGGTTGGCCTCTTTACGAAGTGAATCAGTCCCAATATCGGGGCGTGATTCATTTGGGCACCTCGGGGCAGGTAGGTCGTCGAGGAAAACAAAAAAAAGTAAAAGAAAATCAAAAATTGAAACAACGAATCTAACGGGATTCAACCCCGTAATCCCTCCCTACTTTGCCAAGTGTCGGAGCCTCACGACACTCGGTTCTAACTAACAACTAACTGTACTAACTCCTACTTGTAAGGTCGCTGGTTCGAATCTCGCCCGTCCAAGGGCGGATGATAAAAAAAAAAACGACCCCTTTGTAGTTAGTAAAAGAGCTAGCCCAAGGGCAGGTCGGATTCGATCCCAGTGTCCCCTGCTCATAAGTCAATTCCTCTACCTATTAGGCTAGCTCTTACCACGGTGTGGTAAAAAGTCACCTCCCTATAAGTAGATGTAGTAGGTTTGATCTGACTAGCCTGCGTACTTGTGCACGCCTGCCAGTCAGTGCGTCTGTCCTTAGGTTCGTTGGTTTGAATATGTGCGCGCCCTCAAGGGCACTTATTTCATCGGAAGGCCCGAAGGGCTTGTACTTAGCCATGGCTGCGGCATCAAGGGTCGCAGCGGGGTAATCACTCAAGTGGCGGGCAGGCTGGTACCACACCAAGTAGAAGTAGATGTGGCGGATACTCGACCCGGAGGCTAAGTAGGGGAAGACAAAGACCGGAATTTTTAGAACACCCAGTACCGGAGGGAAGACAGGCACTTGACCAAGCCTCAGTGCATGTCATAGACCTACCTGACACAATCATTAGCCCAACTGACCCTTCGACCTCTTCTGTCGAGGGGTATTACTACTGATCCTAATCACCATGACGCGCGTCATAATAACGTGCACACACACAAAATTTTCTCATCGATTTTTGCCCCGGCCTAAGTGGCGGAGGAATTTTGTTCCCTACGTCACGCCAGGCGTGCACACCCCCTTTATTCCGGACTGGCTCCGTCATGGTAGCCGGTCTCGTTACTGTGTCGAATGCAAAGACATGGCAAAATACCCTTGTAAGGGTATTTTGTCCGACAACGTACCATTACTAAGTTGAGCTTTTGTAGATTCAGTATTCATCTCAGTCCACCTTCTGGTTTCCAAAAACAAAACCAGTGATTAGTATATGGTTCGTCAGAAGGTTCGACAACATTTTTTGTCTAAATATTTTACCACCTCTTCCTCTTCCTTTTAGGCATACTTGGTTGGTCAGTCATTCCATGAGATATGATCAACTGTCATAATTTTTGCCATCTTAACCATATCCACGTCCAACTGCCCCCTTTCTTCATCATAAAGGAAAACACACCAGAGCCTTCCTGATACATTTTGATTTTTTTTTTTTCTTTCGGCCAGATAAACTAATTATAACCTATCTTCATCGTGTCACATCTTTCACTAGTCACTTTATTCTCTAATTTTGTTGCTTAATGTCTTATCAATCCTCCTTCTTTTTTCAATATTTCATCATAATCTTTTTCTATCAAAACTGTCACCGGGTTCCTTTTCATCCCCTTGGGTTTATACTTTCTCTTTAAGCATATATTTTTTTCCTAAGAAAGGATGAGTTGATGCAAAATTTAACTTCATTTTCTCACTCTTAGCAGATTCAACGACTTTCTTGAATGATTCGATCTGTCTTTCTTCATTTTTAGTTCTTTGATTGTCTATCAATGGTGAAGTCACAAGTCTCCATAGTTATCTGGGAGAGATTTACCATTTCTGCCTCAGAGTTTACTATGGTCTGGATCTTCACTTGGTTAATATAATTTTTAAAGTGTCTTAAACTCATGGTTGCAAATCTCATCTTACATCTGACAATGACCTGCTCACTTGACTAGGGAAGACCAACCCAAAAAAGTTAACATTCACCTTCTTCTTTTCAATCATTTTTTTTTAATTCATCTCTCAACTTGGGTTCTGGAGTCATTGACTCTTTAAAGGATAGAGTTACTTTTGTTTCCTCTAGCATCTTTGTAATCACATCAGTGATCACAGTTTCGTATTCCAACTCGGTCTTGAGGATGAACTTTCTCTTTTTCCCTTGTTCATTCTTTCGAGATGAAGGATTCGGTTCTTGATCATCAAGAATATCGTTTAGGATCTCTTCGGCTTTCCTTCTCTTCCTTTCCTCAATCATCTGAGGTGTCAAGTTTGCTTGAACATTTCTCACATCTCCAACCACTATGATGGGTTCCATGATGACTTCTGGTGGTAAATCACCCTCAAACGATATCATGTTGACTGAACAAGCGGACTCGTTAGAAAAAAATACTACTAACTCATAAGAACTCTTAGGAGCTGAATTTTCTTATAGTAAAAGCCCGTTTGGAGAAGCCTCATCAGACAGGTCTTCCACTAACACCGAGGACTGTCGAGGCAATTCGACCCTAATGGAGGGATACATCAGACTTCTGCACAAGTTCCTCGGGCAGCTCACCAACAAGAAAATGAACATTTGTATTAGTTTTTTTTTTATTCTTTTTCTTCATCTTTTCTTCATATTTAAGAGCAAGAAGTCTCATACCTCCAAGATGTTTGGGACTTGTTTTATGAACTATCACAGACATGACCCATCGCATCCTCTTTCAAAGGCTTACAGTAGGTTGTGGTATGACCCACATCACCACAATAGTAACAGAAGTAGTTCTTCCTTGGACGATCATCATACTTCCTTCTCTCTCAGTTTCCTTTTTCACAATTTCATCCACTCTTTTCGGATCGGGAAGAGTCTCCCTTTTTCTCATAACCATCGTCATCGTCATGATCTTCTTCATCTTCACTTTCAGCCTTTTTCTTCCGTTTCTCATCCACAACATGATTAGCAAGCATATAATTGGTCACAACTTGCTGAACAATATTCTCATTTCTCGTATTATTTGTTTTGTTTAGGCCATTCTCTGTCTCCAGTCCACAACTAGAGTACTGATCTGATTCAGTGACCACTTCTTGTGTGAGACTGTAGGTAGAGTTCTGACTATTGCAACAATTTCATCTCATCTTAGAGGGTAGTGTGCTTGATTTAGAACTGTCTGTCTCTCATTGTCAGTGAAATTAGTCAGGAAGACGTTACATCTTTGAGCCTCATCCAAGTGTGGAATCCTTCTGCCTGTTTTGATAAACATCTAGAGGAAAACATTGAAAGTGTCATACTTAGCTCTTCTGATGTTGAGGAGATCCTTGGTAGTAGCTGGGACATAGTATTTCTCAATTTTTTTTTTCATTCTTTCCTTAACTTCATTCCATGTTGTGGCCCCTTCCATCAATTTTTTGCCTATCAACCTCGAGTCAGAGTCATAGTATGATAAAAGGTGCTTAGGCAAATGTTTGTCAGTTCCACCATAACTGAGTTCGAATAATTCATATTCCTCCAAGAAATTATTTACTTGAGATCCTCTGAAGCATGAGATTTTCTCTTATGGTCTCCTTGCTCTTGTAATATTTGACCCTCCTCTTATAATGTCAGCTCTCGCGATCAACTCCCGTATAGCACCGACCAAAGTCTCTTCATAAGTCCCTGCAGAAGAGCTAGACCATGAACTAGACCTTCCTCGTTCAGACATTTTGACCATCAACTTTCTGGATACTCCCTTTTTCTCTCTTCTTGTCACCCTTAACCTTTACTTTCCTATTCTCAATTCCTTACTCTTCTCGCAAAAGATACAAACTCGTCTCTCTCCTCTCTTATTTGCTCCAGCCCTTGAGAATTTTGTACATAGAGAGTCTAAGCAATAATGGTCTGAGTATGGATCCAGGGCAAGGCGATTCTTAATTTTCCAATATAATCTCCAATCAGTTCCCTTTTTTCGTTCCTACTCAGTCTTCTGTTATATCCTTTCACAGTACCCTGGATCATAAAGTATCTCGTCAGATCTATGATCTCATAATCAAATTGCATTGCTTAACAACCGTTGTTGGTTCTTCTGGCAAGAGAGACTCATTCTCTGGAGGAATTATAAGATACTCTTTTAACGTCCCTCACTCTCACTATTTGCAACAAATAATAAATCTCATTCTAGTCACTAACCTCTCTCATGGCAGAGTCTCTCATCCGATCAAAAAAGGGTTGCAAGAACTCAAGCTCATCCAGAGTTGAGAGATTCATGTCTGAGACTCGAAGAGTAACTCTTGTTTTGACTACCCTTCCTCCCGATACAACTCCAAACATTAGTTGTTCACCCGAACTGGACATTATTAATCATTATAGACACCATCAGGAGAGATAGATCTCATGTAGGGTGTAATCAGAGATTTCAAACATGTGCTCAAAGGCATTTAGAAGCAAAAACTTTATCATCACAGTGGAGTCACTCTCCCTTGCTTTTCCTACCATGGCAATGGCTTCCAGCAGAGGCATCCAGTCTCTCATGTCATCAGAGTCATCAGTAGTTGAGAAGCTAGGGGGTTTTCAAACTGTCTCACTCCCTTTCCCCAAGTTACCTTTCGTTGTAATTTCTCAAACCACTCTTTTGTTCTTATAAGACTAACGTAAGCCCATGTCCGACACTCCAAATAATCAGCTTCCTTCTCTAGAAACAATGAAGCGTAAATTCTCACGCCCAAGTTGTCAGTATTCAAGAATTTGACCACTGGAATATGAAATAGTATGCGGTCTCTGCCACAAGTCTCGTATCTCAGAATTACAAAGGGATTATTAGACTCAGTCACTTTATATAGTATGTCTTTCACGACTGAAATTCTTGCTACTCAAAGTGTTCTTCTTGAGATCTCTTCACCTCCCATACAATATCCACCATATTTACTCAGCTGTCAGTTTCCTTTACTGAATGCCCTTTAATCCTCATGGCAGTCTCTTCATTTCGTTTTCCTTAGTACCATGTCGATAATTGGCAGCCAATTACTTTGATCACAATAGTTATTAGCAATAGGAGGAATATGAATTGTCTCGTATGTTACTTACATTCGTCCCTACTCCACTTGCCCGGTTATGCTTTCTCGTCATAGATAGCTTGAACAATAATTTCTCATAGTCAGTTAAATGTCTCACCATCATTGCAGCCTCTCTTCTTGACGTCAGAACGGATATGATAGATATCTCCCTCCGAGAAGCGAGTCAACACTACACAGATGGTCGAACTGCCTGAGTGATAAACCCAACAATGTTCATACTAGTAGGGGAGTATCTCTTTAGAAGTGAGTTTATACAACTTATTCAGTGCATCATTGACTAGCATCCTTAAATCTGATTTGTTTTCCTCTCTTTCAATTTCCTTAAAGTGTCAAAAACTTATAGGGCATACCTTTAATCAAGTTCGAGTCTCTCCAATAAATAATGTTAGTCTCATCCTCCAGTCAAGTGTGACACATCACACATGAAGAGATAAAACACAGTTAGCAACTGGGATTTGCAAGAGAATAATGACTCAATGAGGATAGTAAAGTCAATCTGCATTGAACAACAATTTATCATAGTCAGTTAAAGGTTTCACCATCATTGCAGCCTCTTTTCTTGACGTAAGGACGGAGATCATAGATATCATCCTCCAAAAAGCGAGTCGGCACTACACAGATGGTCCAACTGCTAGAGTGATAAAGCCAAGAATGTTCGTACTGATAGGAGAGTATCTCTTTAAAAGTGAGTTTAGACAACTCATTCAGTGCATCATTGACTAGCATCCCTGAATCTGATTTGTTTTCCTCTCTTTCAATTTTCTTAAAGGGTCAAAGAGTTATTAGGCATACCTTTGATCAAGCTCGATCCTCTCCAATAAATAATGTCAGTCTCATCCTCTAGTCAAGTGTGGTACCTCATATATGAAGAGATAAAACACAGTTAGCAACTGGGATTTGCAAGAAAATAATGACTCAATGAGGATAGCAAAATCAATCTAAGAATTTGAGCATTGTCAACAGTTCTCAAACCCTAATCAAAGCTCAAAGCAGTTGCTGACCCAGGCTCATTCCGAACACGAAAATTTTTCATGTTCCCGACAACAGTGTCATTTTTGTCATACTTTTTCTAGTCGGGCTTCTTTAGGCGACCAGAAAGCCAACAGGCTATACGGGGGATTTTGTTGAAGTTTGCAATAAATACATTAATTAAATAAGACAAATCCTTCTTTGTTGTGTGTGTCCGATTTCGAGCGAGACCCTTCAATTGCAGTCTCCATCGGTCCCTAATCTTATAAATCTTTTATTTTGATTCAGAACAACAAAACTCATACAAATAATAATCATAGAAGTTTTGGTGTTCCATGCACGTATCAATTCTGCCAATTTACTAATTTTGATAACTGTGACAAGATCATCAGAAAACACAATCATCAAGCAGAGTCAATGCAAGTGAAGCAGGACTGACTGACTCAAGGCTTAGGCAAGGTAAGTGAGGGAAGACCGAGAATTCATAATAATATCAGAAAGTACAGATGAATGTACACGACCAGCACACGTCGAGAGTCCTCACTCATCCCTTTAAAGTTTCATCATGAGTCCCTCTTCTGGTAGTGCGTCTCTTGTGCCTCGAGTTATCTCCATGTACTTCCTGGGATTGTGGTCTTTGAATGTAGAGCCACCTAAAACTTGCAAGCTTTGAGCACTTTCATCCAAGACCCATGAAATGGAAGTCAACCATAGAACAAAATTCCTCCAATAAACAAGGAGATATGAATGAGAGAAAATACGTTGCCTCAGATGTCTAAACTCGGACGGTTCGGTCATTGCTTCGTAGTCGATCTTTGCAGGAGAGACATACATTTTGGATAGATCAACCAAGTCTCCCCAACAAGAACCATCTGTGAGAATGAAGGGAACTGCAGGTTTGACGTAGTTGGTGTAGAGCTTTGGTCCGAAGTTGCGGATCACTTTGGCACCACTCTCATCAAGCTCCCTCTATTTCGCTTAAAGGTACTTTGCTGTTGAGATCCAGACCGAGTCAAAGAGTTTATGGGGTTTTCATACCCTTCTTGACGTAGAGTCTCGTGTCATAGACGGTATCTGCTGTGAAACTGGTGAAAATAACGAAGATTGACAAATCTCCTCGTTTAAAGTCGTTTGCACTGATATACCAGTACTTGAAGACATCTTTAGAAGCAACCTTGTTGAGACTGGCCAGAACAGTCTCCTGAACTGAGAGTGATTGAACCGTACTCATGTGTTGGGGTGGATGTTGAAGCCGATCTCTGTGACTCTTAATGAAAGCACTGTCTACTTTGTATTGATCTCTATATCTTTTGGTAATGATTGAATGTTGATTGATTCTGACTGAAACTCTCAGGTACCTCGAGTAGCTAAACGTCGCCGAAATAACGAGTCTCTAAATGCAGATCACTTAGTAATGAAACGCTGAGAGAACTGCAGATTGCTGAGTGGCATTTGGTAATTGAGATGTCGGTGGGGGTTTTAGGAGAATAATTTGAGCACCCTGGCGCTCACCTGACCTTCGCCGTGACCTTCTTTAACGCATCTAGCGACGAGCCAATGTTGTGCAACTTGCCATTGTGATCATATAGAACACGTACTCAATATATTTCTTTTCCCAGACCATTTGAACTGCACGTTCTCTCTAACGACGAGCCAATGTTGGTATAGAGTTTTAGTCCCATTTGAATTGCCTGTTTATGCGATTTCATGTCCTCGCACGCCTTATCTTTCTACACCTCCTTCTTGTCCCCATTTGATCGGTATTTCAACATTAGGACCTCATCATCCTTCATGATTCCTCCACGCTTCAGGACTCAGGGTGTGGGCAGGATAGATTGCAGAAGCTTGGGTGAGCTCAACACTTGAAGAGAGAGCAGTTTTTAAGTTTCGGCTTTCTTTTAAGTATCCCGCTCGACTAAGTTGTTGAAGACTTCGATGAAGTGTGGTCCGCTACCTAGTTGTCGGCATTGATCAGCTGTAAGTCCCTCTACTGTCTTCAGGTTATCGTGGGTTACTCGGATCAGTTTATTTACGATGTACCTGACAATTGTGATGGGACCGGTCTAGTGTCGTAGCACACGGACCCGAATAGTTACTAGTTACAGACTCCGTTCAACTCGTACACAGTGAATGCAGACTGGATGGCTTGCAAGACAAGACTCCCTTAAAACTATCCAGATGGTCTGTAGAAAGTCTGTTGGATCGTTTTGCTAAGGCTACCTAGTAAGTCTGCTATGGATTGTCTTAGCGGTTTTTCCCAAAGGAAAAAAAGGAAAACGTAATAATGTTAAATGTTCTCATGGCGACTGCCCCCACCGATTAGTAAGTGGTACATGCAGGCCTCTTTCACAACCCGCTACGAGTAGCGAGGCCATGCACTTGATGATAGACTCTGGCAAGCGTCGTTCAGATTTTTCGTCTGCAATGTCCTTGAGCGCAGAGTCCGACTATAGGCAAAGTGACACCGTTCCAGATGCCTCACACGCTATACGAGATCCCCGAATGTAGGCACTCAAGATATAGCTCTTGTGTTAAATGCGAGACCCTGCGCACTAAGCCCTTCCCTGTTCATTGCGTTGTTCTTTGAGCTTCGACGTCTGATCTTTTTCGGCAACGGTAGTTATGAACATCCAACCAAACTCACTGGCAACATCAAGTAAGAGCAAAGGTCATGCTCGGGATGAGCCTATTCTGATCATTTCCCCTTTTCTTTACCTCCTTTCGTTCCGACACCGGAGATCTTGAGTTTGGTTCACTAGATAGTAAGTGGGGCGTAGTTTGGTTGGATAGCGAGCACGTCGAGGCTATCAGTTGGGATGTCCACCAGTCTCGTCGTATAGTTCAGCATGACTTTCCACAACTCAACCTTACCTTATACACTTTCTTCTCCCTTCAGGTACGAAGCTCATAAGACCCTTACTTAGCCCATAGCCAAACGTCGTGTGTAACATTCTTGAGACACTCGCGTGCTCTAAATATTAACCATGAGTACCTTCTCAATTAACTGTCATTTGTCAAGATGGACATTTTTTATTTTTTGAACAAAATTGAAACTGATTGTTTTCAACTTTTTTGCTCGAAAACGCAGTCTAAATTTGCTGCTCTTGAGGGTTTGACGTTTTTAAAACGTTGGATTCCCTGTACGTATCTCGACCTAGCTTGAGCTCAGATACATCCAATGGAGACCGCTTGGATATATCTGGTCTCAAGGTAGGTCCAGATGCATACAGGGGGTCCAGCGTTTTAAAAACGTCGGACCCTAAAGAGTAACAAATTTAGACTGAGTTTTCGGCCAAAAAAAATTGAAAAACTCAGTTTCAATTTTGTTCAAAAAAAAAAAAAAAAAAATCCATTTTTACGAAATGGTAGTTAATTGGGGTTGGGGGACATTCCTGACATGACAAACTGCATGACGGGCAACGAATCTCGGCTTGAGTGTCTCTGTTCAGGTAGCTTCAGTTTTCATGCACTAATCACTGATCAAATAGAGTATCAGACACCATCACGGACGATATTCTATCAGGCCATGTACACAACCCTCCTTTTGGGCACCTATCAAGCAAAGTGATGGATTAACAAGGCAAGCTAAAAAGTTTATGTTGTATAGCATTTTAGACTAGACCTCATCAAGAAGAAATTTTGCTAGGAGATGCGTCACCCTTCTTAGTAAGACAAATTTCTTGCCCATGAGACCGAACAACGAAAGATGTCAGTATTCGTTATTTCTACCACATATGTAGATGATGCCCGCTATTATGCCCATTGTAAGTCCCCCCTTCTCTCGTTGCTCTAAGATCCGCTAGTGGTCAAGAAACACAAACCGGTCAGGCCAGCCTTTCGGAGCGTACAACCTCAGCCTCGGAAGTAGGAGAGAAACCATGAATGTCCAACATAACCACTGACACAAAATTCTCAAAGCAGGAAAACAAGGATTAGAAATGGTATAATTCGGATGTTGGAGGCGTAATCTTCATGGCTAGTAACCCTTATGATATCGTTTTTAAGTTGTTCAGTAGAAGTTTTCCTGGTCAATGATTATGGGCTTCATAGGAAGGAGAAAGAGAGTAGGAACTTTCCCAACATGTGAGTGCGGTAGTCAGTTTAAAGACCTATACACGAGTGATTTATAGGCCCTTTAACTAAATCACACACTCTGATAGATTGTCGTAGCGCTTATACTCCTTCGAAACGACATAACCCCTTGATCTTACTAAATCACATATATACGCACACCAAGCAAAGTGACAGAGCTCTTCCAAGAACCAACATCCGTTGAGCCCCTCCTAACGGTATCATCAAGCTCGAGTTCATGCATCACTCCATGGACTGGAGACAATTCACGCCAAGAACAGATCACCAAACGATTAGCGATCTGATTAACGTTTGCTATTAACTAAAGATTCCAACGTTAATCAGCATTAACAGACGGCGTTCACAGATCAGGATATGAACAAGGGCGTCATTAATAATGATTTAGCCCTTAGTACCGATTCGGATGGTCGAGGCGACAACACTCCACTTCTAACTATCTCACTCAACTCACTCGGCTGGAGTTCCTCGTGGATCCGTAAGACAGTACAATCATTGCATCGCAACTATTTCTTCGTGAGCAAGAACTAGCAATACCTCACTCTAGAAAATTTAGAAACCTTATCAATCATTCGCACGTTCAGGATTATCCCTGAGAGTCCAACCACATCTCACTCACAAGAAGACTCATCTTTCACCCATGATCATTAGCAGAAGCTCGACTGACGTGAACAAGACACAAGGAAATGTTGCCCATAAATCATAGGGTACAACCCCTATTGCCCTACGTGCTGGTCATGTCACTCCGGGAGAAGGCGGAAGTTGACGAAGACAAATGCTCACAGTTTAGCAGGGACAACAGGTTGTGCAGTTAAGCCACTCAAGCTTGGCACGACAAGAATCAGGAACCAGTTTTTCCCTCTATATGCCCATAGATGGTACCTTGGTTACTTATCCCCTCCGGTCATGCCAAGGTAGGGCGAGTAAAGTCACGATCGAAATTAACTTTTGAAGCCACATCACACCTACACCACTCAAGTCACGAGAGCTTACCCATCTGGTAGAATAGTGACTCCGACAAGAGGAGCGACGTCAATCGCGCCATTCGAGCGTAGACTGCTCGAAACTCTACTAGGTGTTTTCTCTCCCTCTCTCTTTTTCCCTTTCGTATACCGCACAATACTTTCTCGTAGTCTGTCCACCAACAGTCGCTCTACTCTCTTGACAATGCGGGGTTGCCTCATCAATTCCACTGGTGATAAGTGGTCAAACCCTAGAGTGCATAAACACGATCAAGTACTTAGTCTGTCGAGTGCATCGGTCCCACATAGGGTGGGACCCTTCCGGTCGCGTCACGCAGGAGTTGGTCTACTCGCGATACTTAAATGGAGCTTCTGCAGCCGCTCCGGCCGAGTGCACCAACCATACCTCTCGTGAGCCCATATGACAAGATAGGGCCTACGCGAGGTACAACTTACCTCCACCTTCGGGAGTTGTCACCTCCCTTCGGTGGGCGTATCCCCACCGAGGTACCAGTCCACTGTACGAAAGTTAATCAGTTGCAATCACAGAGGTGGGTCAACCGAGGGCGTTTCTTGTACGTCGTAGCATAGGGGGTATGTGAGGTCCTACGCCTCTATCGGACCCACACATGAACTGACGCATTGGGGCGCAAAAGTCCCAAACGTGAATCGTCGGCAGTCGATTAGAACGCATCCCATGCACTATGCCTTACATCACGCTTTAAAACATAACATTGAAAAAAACATACTCAAACAAATAACAACACTCCTAGTCCCTTTCGTATGCAACCCATAACCTTCCGACACGAAACTCGGTTAGGCAACAACCATAAGGCTTAATATAAATTTGCACATACGCAGGACCTTCTTATATCGACTAGCAATGCAAGCATACGCAAGCAGTTGCAATGATGACATAATATGTAGTACCCATAATTACGTGGTTCTCAATAGTCTCGAGGGTCGCCTTCGACACTCAAGTGTCAGATGACATGTGTCGTGAGGGGTTAATCTCTCGACGTTAGACAACCTCCAAGTGCGGTTGAGAACCACACCCTCTTCTGCACCCTGTGGAAAGTACACAGGTTCATACCTGTGGTGACAATCGTCTCTTATTGCCATGGAGACCAGCTCCATCATCCAAGGCCTGGAGAGAACTCAAGGGGTTTGACTTTGATGGCTGCCACAGACTACAGCGTCCAACCATAATAATTCTAAAAAGCAAAGGGTAAGAGGGGGTCTCCCTTTTTTCTCAAAGCATAATTTGTAGAACTCTTACTCACGACCGCAGTAAACCGCATGGACGCTTAAGGTATTATATATGTTAACATATATATACACAAAGGATTAAAAATATGTGACGATCACTTCTCACAATCACAGTGGGACTCCCCTCCATATACGTATGTAATGGTAGGCAGTCACACCCAGAGTCCAAACGACGAACATACCTACAATCACATCAAAGATTCAACCAAAGTCCACGCACTACATGGGGTCGACTTCAACCATTCTCTACGCTCACACCCCTCAATTTAGCCATACAAGCCCCAGTCTTTGTTCAACCTTCCATAAATAAAAGCACTCAGTATCTTTGTTTAATGGTCATTCAATAAAGTTCGGATGAAAACCCAAAAAAAAAAATTCAAATCAGGGTTAAAGCCTTTAGGTTGAGTTGGCGAGAGTGAATTGGAGTTGAATTGTAAACCGACGAATCGACAACCGACCTGTTATCAGTGATAACAAACTAAGATCCTCGTGGGATCAAGGTGAATCTAGTCTCAATCTTGAATCAAAATATCTAAAGAAGGTCTGTAACACAAAACAGATCAATGCCCAAGGCTAACTATTAGTGTATAGGGAATAAATCTCCATAACATTTTTTCACTTCAGACTAAGTTTAGGTCCACTCCTAAGTCAATGTCCAAAAAAAGGTAGACCTATGGCAGAATCTCCTCTATACAAGGAGGATTGTCAGAACCATCATCTGTCAAAATATAATATATCTCCTCTAAACTGTGAACATTTCAGCAGCGCTTCCCGTAAGAAAAGTGTATTTTCATAATTTATACTATCTCCAATATGAAAAACTGAAATAATATCTCACTCCAGAAAATTAATTTTGTCTAACTCTTTGAATAGTAAAACTTTGGGCAGTATCTCCCTTAGAGAAGTAGGTTTTTCATATTTATACTGACTCAAATATGAACTGGAACTTAAGACTTGAGTTCTGTTGATACAAAATTTAACTAACTCTTTATATTTGTAAAAATTTCGGCAGCGTTTCCCGTAGATAAAAAAACTTTCCAAATTTTATACAAAGCTAAATACTAAGTCTAAAAATAATCATGACTTTCCAAAGTCAAATTTTGTCTAACTTTCCGAATTAGTAAAATTTTTTGCAGCATTTTCCTTAGAAAATAAAACTTTCTAGATTCTTACTCAGTCAGGTATAAACTTTAGATTCTTACCAAGATTTATATAAAGCTAAGCATAATAAATGATCCCAGAAAATGTGAGAATTGACCTAAGTAAAAAATGTTAGCTTAAAAAATGCGAAAATTGCACTAACTCATATAGCCCTAGCATGTGGCGAGCATCTAAAGCAACTACCTGTCAAACTGAAATTCAGACTAATGAGTGGTTGATTGATTGATTGATTGATTGATTGATTGAAGGGTCGGAGTTGGGGCGAGGGGGGGAAAGATAGACGAGAGCAGATGAGGGGAGACAAACGGCATCGGAGCGGGGGGGACAATCGAGATCGG